>PVIA01017502.1:0-15493 GCA_004024845.1 Tonatia bakeri
GAGAATAAGTAGCATAGACAGTAGGGAGAAAATAGACAGGGGGAGGGTAGGAATAGTATGGGACATGTAGACACTAGAGAACTTATGACACATGGACATGAACTAAAGGGGGGAATGAGGGTGGGAGGGGATGGGCAGGGTGGTGGGGAGTGAGGGGGGAAAATGGGCCAACTGTAGGTGCATAATCAATAAAATAAAGGAAAAAAAAAATTCCACCCTCTACTTTTGATCCTGACCCTCAATACAGCCTTTGCCAATTTTCCAGAGTATATATTCCAAATTTCAAATAAAATATAAAGAAATTATTATTTTCATTTGAGCACTTAACTATAAATACTAGGCAATGTGCTCAGAGTTTATATGGCTGAGCTCCAGGAATGCTCACAGCAACCCTATGGGGTAATTTCTGTCCCTGTGCCCACTACACAGATGAGAACAACGAGGCTCAGACACATGAGAATACACTGTGGTACAGCACAGCCAGGACTTAACTTCAGGGGTAGTGACTACACATGCTGAAAATTTACAGGAGCCCCTCTAACTCTAATCTACAGTATTCGGAAGTCCAAACGCTTGCCAACAACTCAGCACTCCATGGGACATCACCTGTGACAACATAGCAATAGGTTGGAAATAGGCTACAAACCAATTTTGTTAGCCCTCCTAGCTGGACAATTGAAATCAGACACTTAATCCTTGACACAGGAAGTTTTAAAAAACTAAAGTGTGCTAAAAATAAATGAATTAATAAAGTGTGCTAATTCCAACAATAAAAAAATTTGTCATATTGAACCCAAAGAAGTCATACAGAAATACACTATGTATAATCCCTTTAAAAATTAATTTTCTCAAAAAACAACAAGAATTAATTAAATAAATTTAGTGTGGTTGTTAAAGTGTGCCCAAGGCTGCTTATCTTAAGCATGGACTGTGACAATTGTGGCCCCCTGGAAAACAATGCCTGGGCAAATGGCTGTGCCCTGAGGCCAACCCTCTACAGATGGTTCACAGCTCAGCCCTACTTGGAACCAAGTCTGTAGAATCACCTCTCTGCCAGCTCACCTGAACTGCCTCCATTGCCCATGATCCTGCTCACTCGAGTCAACAGCTAAGTCAAGTCTATGCCTTCCCCCCTCACCCTGCCCACAGAGGTCTTGTTGGCCCCAATGGGGCAGACTGAGATTTCCTTATGGTTCATAGAAAAGATACCATCAATGTTAGTTTTTTATTTATGCTGCAACAAATTACTCCAAATTTAGAAGTTCAAACACCACAAATATATTTTCTTGGAATTCTATATGTTAGAAGTCTGATATGTGTCCTGGTCTGCTAAGATAAAGGTATCAGCAGGGCTGTATTCCTTCTGAAAGACCTAAGGACAGAGCCCATGTCCTTGCTCTTTCCAACTTCTAGAAGCTGATCTCTACTTAGCTTGTGGAGCCTCCTTCATCTTCAGAATCAGCAACACTGCATTTCTCTGTGCCTTTCGTCAGTAGTCACATCTTCCTCTGCCTCTTCTGCCTCACTCTTCCACTTCTGAGGACCCTTACTACATTTGGCTCACCTGGATAATCCGGAATAACTTCCCTATTTAAAGGTCAGCTGTTAGCAATCTTAATTCCACCTGCAACTTTATCCCTCCTTTGCCATGTAACCTCACATATACAGGGTGGGACAAAAGTATGTTTACAGTTATTCATATGAAAAATAAAACAATAATAAATAATAATACAAAAATAAACTGTTTCACATACTTAAAACTGTAAATTTACTTTTGCCCCACCCTGTATGTATATTCACAGGTTCCAGGGGTTAAGGCAGAAGTGTATGTGTGTGGGGGGAGGGGCATTATTCTGCCAACCACATCACCTCTTGGATGGAGCAGCAAGTTGTCAGAGTTCTTTGGCCCCCACAATAATTTCTTAATTGCATTTGAAAGCCTTTCTAAGGCATATGCCCTCTTTAGTTTGTTTAATCTCTACCACTCTTTAGCGTCTTTCCCCAGCCCTTTGCCCTCATTTACACTATCTGCCTGGAACAAGGAGGCATTTAGGTTTTAGAATCTAGATCTAGTAAATCTGTGAGAGTGGGTGAAATCTTGCTTAGCTTGGACTCTTCTCTTAGGAAGCCAAGCTCAGAGGAATGATCTTGTGAATGGACCCCAAGAATTCCCAGCACCATGTGCATTCCTCTCTAAAGCTACTAGAGTGAATAATGAATGTAGATTCTGGCTCAGTGGATTGGGCACCGACCTGCGAACCAAAGTGTTGCTGGTTCGATTCCCAGTCAGGGCACATGCTGGGTTGCAAGGGCCAGGTCCCGAGTAGGGGGTGTGTGAGAGGCAACCACACATTGATGTTTCTCTCCCTCTCTTTCTCCTTCCCTTCTCCTCTCTAATAATAAATAAAATTTAAAAAAATAATGAATGTAGATTCTGGGACACACACACACACACACACACACACACATTGATGTGACTTCCAAAAAATGAACTGGAGAAGCATTTGTTTCTATTGATGTCTGGATGACTTATAGTTCTAGATACCTTCGGAATAATTTATGTGAATTTTATAGACCCTAGACTTTTCCCAGCTGAAATCCAGTTACTGCTTCCACAATAACTCATTGGATCGATCACTTTAAACTTAAAGGGATGCTGGAGAACTTTGGCTGCCTGAACTATTTGAATCTTATCCTCTGGGTAAAGTTTTGTTATACTTCTGGACAACCTAGACAGAAAGCCCTGCATATCCATGGCAATAACATGGTGTCAGTGGAGGAGGGAAATGCACAGGAGCCACAGCCAGGCTGGAGAAGAGTGTCAGCCAGACCCTGGAGGGCAGACAAAGGCAGGGACCCAGGTGCCAAAGGGAAGAGCTTCTGTGGAAGAGAGGTTATAAAGCAAGGCTGACAAAGGTGGGGACCTGGGAGGGCATGAGAATTGCCCTGTCCAAGGTAGGCAAAGCAGTACGGCTGAAGAATCTTATTTACTAAAGACCTATACTTGTCAAGTACTTTAAATCAAACTATGACATTTATTCAATTATTCATCCCACCTTGCCAGGATTGTTCTTAATAATCAGGAAGACACAGGTTCAAATCCCAGTTGTACCATATGCTAGCTGGGTGTTCTTAGGTACGCTTATTAACCTTTCTAACCCCCATCTTCTCACCTATATATAGAAATTGTGTGTGTATATATACAATTATAGTATATACCTCACAGTGCATGTACCTTCTTCTACAGCATGTTTTCAGAGAATATTTAATAGCATGGGGAAATGCTCATTAACAAGATTAAAAGGGAAAAAGTAGATAGCAAATACCAATATAATTTTGATTGTGTAAAAAGACTGTATGTGCCCTAGCTAGTATGGCTCAGGAGATTGAGTACCAGCCTGTGAACCAAAGGGTAATGGATTCGATTCCCAGTGAGGGCACATCCCTGGGTTGCTGGCCAGGTCCCCAGTAGGGGGTATGTAAGAGGCAACCACACATTGATGTTTCTCTCCCTCTTTCTCCCTCCCTTCCCTTCTGTCTAAAACTAAATAAAATCTTTAAAAAAGTCCTCAGGTGAGAAGAAAAAGACTGTATGCACTTTGAATATACATATATGCCCATCTACACACTTTAAATATATATTCATATATACATATAAAAGAAAATAAATAAAAATATTAACAATAGTTATTTTCCTGGTGGGAATTCAGATGATTTATTTTTAAATGTACTTTTTGTATTTTCCAAATTGCCTACAATGAACATGACATACTTTGAAATATTTTTCTAGATTTGCATTTTTATTGCAAAAGTGATCCGTGTTCAGTACAGGAAATTAAACTTTGTTAACACTGGGAACAGCTTGTTATGAATACTTCCAGATTTTTTTTATGTATATCTAAATATATATGTAGAGGGCATGAGTTTCACAGGCCACAAATGCAGGTGTGCAAAGAGGGCAGCTTTAGTTTTAGGTAACTGAGTGTTGTTTCTGTCTCAAGCCCCATTTCACCTAGTGGCAGAAACTTCTATTGAAGCAATGGAGAATAAGTTCAGGCAAAGAAGGATTTTCTCTGTGGATTTATCACCTGCTCTCTTCCCCTAGGACATGCATCTTCAGCCTAATGTGTTATTCAGGTATCTGTAGGGGGTCTGGTGCTGATTTATATTCTGACCTTGCTAGTGTGTGCTGAGATACACCTCTCACCTGGTCTTGACCTGCAGGATCCACCCCAACTGTCAGACTCCAAGGCATCAAGTTTCCACAAGTTTCCCAAATCATGTCAAACACTCTGAGATATCCCTTTCTCTACTGTAAGCCCTCTTCTGCTGCAGCAGCTGTGGTTCCTCCATTTCTCAAAACGCCTTTCAAGGAGCCACATGGAAAACTTCTCAATGCTCTCCTACTCGTCCCTGAGAGGGGCTTTTTCAGGCTCTCTCTGCCTCTGAGAGATATTTTTTCCTCATTGTGCTGCAGCCACTTGACTCAGGGGACGTCTATGAGGGCTACCACTTCGGCTGAATTCAGGCAGGGTTTCACTGACTCTCAGATATCCCTCACTGAAACCTGTGACCCAGACCTCCCTTCTTCACCTTGGAGAGCCTCAAAGACACAAAGCCTTTTCAGATGCACCCCCTACACTCTGAGATCACTCTCTGCTCAGATTCTCCTCTCCTGGGCTGGTGTGATCTATGGTATCATAGCCTCTGTGAGGATGTGTTTGGGTAGCCGAGGCTTATGTCGCAAACCTGATGTCAGGAGCCCTTTGACATAGCCTGCACTACCCTTCCCTTCTAACCCACTTTGAAGTTCCAAAGCTGATAATTAACTTTGACTCTGAGGTCTCCTGTTGTGAACTAGCACTACTGTCCTTTCCTCATAGCAGGAGCAGGACATAGCCTATTTGCTGCCTGAAACTGAAGGAAGTCAGGCGCTTGGCATAGAAAGAAAAGAAAAACACATCTGTATTTTAAAACATCACTGACTGTGTCTTTGGATGTGTGCAATACAGGTACATAGGTAGTTTAATAACAGATCATAACACACGTACTTTCCACACTGCTCTTTCCCTCACTGAACAATATGTCTTAGAGTTATCAGGCTAATATATTCTCTGTAACAGCTGAGTAAAATTCTATTATCCTACAGTAGTACCCTCTTATCTGCAGTCCTGTTTTCCACAGTTTTAATTATCCACTGGTACAACCACTGTGGAAAACAGTATGGAGCTTCCTCAGAAAACTAAAAATGGATCCGCCTTTTGACCCAGCAATTCCACTGCTGGGGCTATATCCTAAGAATCCTAAAACACCAATCCAAAAGAACCTATGCACCCCAATGTTCATAGCAGCACAATTTACAATAGCTAAGTGCTGGAAGCAACCTAGATGCCCATCAGTAAATGAATGGATCAAAACACTATGGTACATTTACACAATGGAATTCTGTGCAGCAGAAAGAAAGAAGGAGCCCTACCCTTTGCAACAGCACGGATGCAACTGGAAAGCATTATGCTAAGCAAAATAAGCCAGGCAGTGAAAGATAAATAAATACCATATGATCTCACCTTTAACAGGATCCTAAACAATAAAACAAAGAAACAAGCAAAATATAGTCAAAGACACTGAATTAGAGGACAGGTAGAAAGTGACCAGAGGAGAGAGAAGAGGGAATTTCAGGGGAAAAGGGGAAGGGTTTATAGGAACAAAGTTAAAAGATACATGGATAAAAACTAGGGGGAGGGTGGTAATGGGAGGGAAGTTGGGAGGGAGGGGTGGGTAGGCTGGATTGGGAGTAAAGGGGAGAAAACTGTACTTGAACAATGATTAAAATAAAATTTTTAAAAAAGTGGTCTGAAAATATTAAATGGAAAATTCCAGAAATAATTCATAAGTTTTAAATCACCCTGTAAAAGTGTGATGAGTTCTTGCACCATTTCACTTTGTCCCATCTGGAACATGAATCATCCCTTTGCCCAATGTATCCATGCTATGTACCCTCCCACTCCCAATTAGCCTTCTAGTTATCAGATCGACTGTCACGATACCGAAATGCTTGTGTTCAAGTAACCCTTAGTCTATTCAATTAATGGCCCCAGACCATAAGAGTATTGACACTAGCAATTCTTATACACGAAAGAGAAGCCATAAAGGTTCTCCACTAATAGAGTTTAGTACTATCTGTGGTTTCAGGCATCCACTGGGGTTCTTAGAACATATCTCTAAGATATGTATTCAATTATCTAATTCTATGATTCAAAATAGAGTAGTTCTCAATTTTTCACTATTGTAATGCTGCAACAAACATATTTCTCCATAAATCTTGTTTACTTGATTAACTATTTCTGCAGAATAAACTCCTAGAGGTAGAATTGTTATGTTGTATTGGTATATATACTATGTATATACCAACAAAATATATATAGGAATATTATAGATTAAAAAATAGCAGTGCGTGGTATAGTTCAGTGGACTGAGCATCAGCCTGTGAACCAAAGGGTCGCTGATTCAATTCCCAGTCAGGGCACATGCCTGGGTTGCAGGCCAGGTCTCCAGTTGGGGGCACATGAGAAGCAACCACATATTGATGTTTCTCTCCCTCTTTTCCTCCTTCCCCTTTTCTAAAAATAAATAAATAAAATCTTTATTTTTTTTAATTACATTTTGTTGGGAACCGCCCTGCCTGGTATCAGAAGCTGTAACCCCTGCCAAGGCTAAGGCTGAGGGAACGACCTTGGAACTGTAAGCCACTAAGGAGACAAGCTTATCTTCCTGGCAGGAGCACCGCTTCTGCTCCTTTTACTTTACCCTGCCTGGCCCCCAGTGCTTGGTCGGTTAGCCAATGACAGGTAAGATTCCCCAAGGGGGGAATGACCTAAGACAGGCACAATTACGTGGGAGGACCCCAAGGAAGGACTTTGGGGGCTACAGCAAAAGGGGGTGATGGACCCTCACCCCTTGGCTTTAACATAGCCTGAGTCCTCATTATCTGCGAGAAAATCTCCTAATCTCTTGGCTACCTTACTTCCCTTGTTCCACCTAAGCCTGAAATAATGACAGAGGGTGGTGCAGCCCTGTGTTGGAAAGTGTGGTTGCCCCGATGATCAGGCCTAAGAAAGAATATGTAAAATCCTGTGAAACCTGCTTTGTTTAGAATGCTCTCAATTGAGTGATAAGGGTCCAAGGAAGAAGTAAGTTTGTTCCTTAAAGTTTTTACAGCTCTTTAGCTATCTGACCCTGACTCAAAATAGGCCCTCAGAGTTCTTTGTTATTTGATCCTTACTTCAGGGCAATGAGTAATGAGCTTTACCTGAATTCCTGTGTAAATGAACCCAATAAAAGCCACTGAGGAAAAAGCTCTTGGTCCTTCCCCTTCGAGAGATCGGCCACCTTTCCTCTCAAGTAGATCATGTCTTAGTAGACTTATTCTCATCTGTGGTGGCCGGGGGTGGGGCCCTGCAGGTGGAGCCCCCCCCCAACATTTCAACTTCACGGAAAAATGATGCTCTATTTAATAACTAAATTTAATAAAGGATGCTGGAATAAATCAAAGATACATAAGATATATACCATATAAAAATAAATGCCAGAGAGATTAAAGCTCTAAGTGGAAACAATAAAAAGGCTAAACTATTAGGGGAAATGATGTTAGAAATATGAGTATTACTTGAGAAAGAACTTCTTAAGCCATATCATTTTTAGTACTACAAAAGATATCACAAACAAAGGCAAGAGATAAATTAATGACAAGAGAATATATTTGCAATGTATAAAACAGGCAGCTGATTGATATCACTAGACAAAGAACTCCTTTAGGATTGATTTTAAAAGGGGGCGAAAGATTGCAAAAAGATGCAGAAAAAAAATTGAAAAGGCTAATGTGGTTGATTGCAAACAAAGGCCCCTCCCATCAGAGGCAGAGTCGACTCCTCCACATCCTCCCTGTCTTTAGCCAAAGGGAAATGCAATCAGAGATATATATTTGGTATGAAGGCCTGCCCTATCTTGCTTCTCTGAGGATCCCGGCCACAGCAACCCTGTGACAGGCTCAAAATAGCCTGGTGGAAGATGAGGGACAAACAGCCCACTCACCTCCCTCACCCAGCCAGCCAATTGCAACCACCAGAGCCAGTAAGCTAACCAGAAGCTAACTATAGCCCCATAAGGGAGCTGAAGTAAGACCAATAGTAGAACCGCCCAGTTGAGCCCAGCCCAAAGTGTTGATCTAAAGAAATATAAGCTAAATAAATGGCTGTTGCCTTAGGCCACCAAGTTTTGTGCGAGTTTGTAATGTAGCAAAAGCTAACAAAAACAACTAATAAGTAAAAAATATTTTCAAATTCACAAGCAGCAAATTTTAACATAACATCATTTTTTATCCATCAAATTGACAAAAATGAAGATGAATGATAACTTCAGTTTAGGCAAGGATGCAAAGGAATAAATACTGTTTGGCCAAAAAGTTCATTCAGTTTTTCCCATAAGCTGACTCTAGTAGCATTCAGTTGTCTTTAACTTCACTTGAGACAATTTTGTTAGATTGTACTGTGACAGCTGTCACATCAGTATGCATTTTAAAAAAATTATCAAAGTTGGTGAATTTTTGTGTAACTATTTTAATATTGAAAATGGAAGAAAATAAGCAACATTTTTGGTATACTATGTTTTATTATTTCAAGAAAGGTATAAATGCAACTGAAACAAACAAACAAAAAGATTTGTGCAGTGTATGGAGAAGGTGCTGTCACTGATCTAATGTGCCAAAAGTGGTTTGCAAAGTTTCATGTTGGAGATCTATCACTGGATGATGCTCCATGGTCAGGAAGACCAACTGAAGTTGACAGCAATCAAATGAAGGCATTACTTGAGAGCAATCAATGTTATACCATAGGGTCAATAGCCAACATACTCAAAATATCAAAATCAAGCATTGAAAATCATTTGCACCAGCTTGGTTATGTTAATCATTTTGATGTTTGGGTCCCACATTAAGTTAAGCGAAAAAAACCTTCTTAACCATATTTCCATATGTGATTCTCTACTTAAACCCAATGAAAATGTTCTGTTTTTAAACCAAATTGTGACAGGTGATGAAAAGTAGATACTTTACAATAATGTGGAAGGGAAGAGACCGGGGGCAAGTGAAATGAACCACCACCAACCAGACCAAAGGCTGGTCTTCATCCAAAGAAGGTGATGATGTGTTTACAGTGGGATTGGAAGGGAGTCCTCTATTATGATTCCTTCCAGAAAACCAAATGATTAATTCCAGCAAGCACTGCTCTCAGTTAGAACAACTGAAAGCAGCACTCGACTAATTCTAATCAAAATTAGTCAGCAGAAAACACATAATCTTCCATCAGGATAATGCAAGACTGCATGTTTCTTTGATGACCAGGCAAAAACTGTTACAGCTTGACTGGGAAGTTCCGACTAATCCTCCATATTCACCAGACATTGCACCTCCAGATTTCCATTTATTTCAGTCTTTACAAAATTCTCTTAATGGAAAAAATTTCAATTCCACAGAAGACTGCAAAAGGCACCTGAGATAATTCTTGCTCAAAATGATAAAAAGTTTTGGGAAGATGGAATTATGAAGTTGCCTGAAAGATGGTAGAAGGTACTAGAACAAAATGGTGAATACATTGTTCAATAAAGTTATTGGTGAAAATTTTAAAAATGTGTCTTTTATTTTTACTTGAAATCTGAACAAACAAGAGTGTAAATTGCTGCAAATTTACTTGAGAAGTAATGAAAATACACATACCTTTTGACTAATTTAGGGAATCTGTCTTATTGAAATAAAAATGTATAAGGATATTTATTAGAGCTTTGTCTGTATTGGTGGGGGTTGGGGAGAATCATCAAAGAAAGAAGGAAAGAAGAAAGGAAGGGAAGGGAAAGATAAAATGAGAGAGAGAAAGATGGAAAAAAGGGAAAAGAACCCCTGAGAAAAAAATGATATCTCTCAATACAAAAATGTGTAATAACAGGTAGTACATGTGTATATAAATATTTTTAAATGAATTAAAGCTCTAGTTACTAATTTAAGAGGAATGAATTTGATTTACTCTTGAAAATTTTAAAGTGGTTGACAGTGTAACTGATATAATTCAATTTTTCTAAAATAAAAAAGAGGATGTATGCGTACATGCTTTAGCGGAAGAATATTGACATGTTTTTATTTCACAATTTATTTTTATCCAGTGGTCTTCTGAAAGACATGGATATAATGGATTGTGCAGAAGATTATAGAAAGAGAGGTTAATTCATGGCTTTGGAGTTTCAAATTCTTAAGTCCTCATCTAAACCATGACTACCAAACATCCTAACTATGTATACCTATCAGTAAAACCTTTCAAGCAAGCGCCCATGTGTATGTAGGTACTTAAAAATTACAGACACGAATTGTTACAGATTATGGAACATATATGATAGTATGACTATTGAAAGGACAGCCAAAATAGGAATTAAGCTATTTTAAATATTATATATTATTATTATGTAGTTATTAAAGAAAATCTTTTTGCTATTACTAAAAACATTCTCAATCACAAAAAATTTTAGTTACAGCAATGTAATTGAAATGCTTTACTTTTTAAATTTTTGTTTAACCTTTTGTGATACAATAATTCAAAGACCTGATTCCAGTTTCAATTTATTTCAATACTTGATTTTAACAGTTATTGTAGCTGAAAGAGGTTGCTCTCAAAAGTTTCAGTTGTCCAAATAGAAGATGTTCATCATCAGTGGCATTGCTTTCTCACCATTTCAGAAGCAAAGAATATATAAAAAGTTGGCTAAAACATTTTCATCTTCCCAGATGTTAACCAGTTCTTCTTGCAAAGGTTTCAGAACATACTGAAATTTCATGTTTTCAGGAAGTCATTTCAAAGCACACTGAAATTCTTCACTCTAGATTTTTATACGTGAATTAGAAATGTGTGTTTCCTAGCTTTTAGGGATTGAGTTTTCATATTTTTAATAAGTAGTTTCTAAATATGTTGAAACACTTCACTCTGGAAAACTTCATAATACAGGTTAGAAAATACTGTTTCCTGTTTGTTTGTTTGTTTGTTTTTAATTTACAGGTATGAGGGTTTTTTATTATTTATGGGTGATATGTTTGAAAACATTTATTTTCAAAATGCTTTCTCAAGAGCAAGATTTGTGTTTCAAAAAGCAATTACTTTCTCATATCTTCCATTGAAGGAAGAGATTAAATATGTTTTTCAAAAACTTAAAATTAATGCCAGGTAGCATTTGATTAATACTAACATCTCAAATAAAGGTCAATAAACTTGAATGTCTGCCATTTTGTGGAAAAAAAAATACCTTAACATCACTTTCAACAAGTCATTTAAACACTTTGCCATGAGGTCATTGGTGAAGCTCTGAGTTGTATACAAACATTTCAAAATATTTCCGTTTCATTACAAAGTGCTGTAAAGAATTTAAAGGTCCTGCTTTGTTTTGGGGGTGGGGGAGTTGTCAAAGCAAACAGCCAGTAGAGTCCCATTGCAGGTTTGATGGGATATGTTGCATTAGAGAGACAGGTGTGCTCACCACTCCAAATTCACAGAGCACTCCATTGGCCCCAATGCCAACTTAAATATTAGGAAAGCACAGGTCCTTTATTTTTTAATTAAAAAATAAATATGTTTTAATATTTTCTTTTCATATACCAGGGGATCAACTTGTACCACACACTTCAGAGATCACTGCTTTAAGTAATCCATTTGAAAAATTACTTTCTGAGCCATAGAAGATAAAAATACCTCAGTAAGGCAAGAAAAGAGAGCAAGAGAGACCTGAATGCTAGAGACAAATGAGGTCTGTGAAGGGTGTACTGTCTTTGCTTTTTAGGTCTTGGGCCTCAGCCTAAAGCCAGCCCTGGGGAGAAGTGGTAAGGCAAATGAAATGGCCAGTCAGTCTCGAGTGGCCCTGAGTAAAGGGGAACTGGTCTTTGATTTCATTGGGATGCTAGGGTTCCTAGGCAACCAGGAAGCTAGACCTCAGGCACCTCACCAGAACCCTGCCTACACTTGCCAGTGTGGTGCCTGGAGCTGCCTGGTGACCTGAGAGTCATGGATGAGGACAATCACAGCTGCATATAAGGGCACAGTGTAAGTGCCAGTGATTAAGGACATGAGAAAGTGAATACAGCAGGAAAGATGACAGCACTCAATTCTGGAAGAAATGGGGTA
Organism: Tonatia bakeri; assembly: GCA_004024845.1. Taxonomy (NCBI): domain Eukaryota; kingdom Metazoa; phylum Chordata; class Mammalia; order Chiroptera; family Phyllostomidae; genus Tonatia; species Tonatia bakeri. Next base: position 12,210 of record PVIA01017502.1, read on the forward strand.
TGACTCAGAAGAAGGGAGGCAGATAACCTTGGATCAGAGCAGTCCTCACTAGCAACATTTCCACCACTACTCAGAGACTCCTGGAGAAGGGAAGACAGGGAAATTCAACAAGGCTAGGACTGCTTTCTCTGCCACCCAGCAAAATGCAAGCTCAAGGTAAAATATAAGTTCAGTCCTGGCCGGGTGGCTCTGATGGTTGGAGCTTCGCTCCATACACCAAAAGACTGCAAGTTCCACCCCTGTCAGGACACATGCTGGAGATAACCAATCTGTTTCTCTCTCACATCAATGTCTCTCTCTGTCTCTCCTCTTGCCCCCTTCCTCTCTCTCTAAAATCAATGAAAGCATGTCTCAGGTGAGGGGGGAAAAGTAAATTCATCTATAGACATAGAAATAATTTTTATTCAATAACTTTAAGTTCAGCAGGCTAGAGTTGGGAGTTGGCATGGTGTTTGGGGAGGGAAACAAATCACCGATTTATGTTTCTTTGTATTCCTTTATATCCTTTTACTTGTTCTGATAGCCATTTATAACTTTTATTATTCAGATAAAATATAATTTAAAAACTAAAGAGTGTTTGCCAGCAGACTGCCTGTTTTTTTTATTTTAATTGTTATTCAAGTACAGTTTTCTGCCTTTTACCCCAGTCCTCCCAACCTCCCTCCCGTTTCCATGCCCCCACCTTGTTATTGTCTATGTGTCCTTTATACCTGTTTCTGCAAACCCTTCCCCGTTTCCCCTGAAATTCCCTCCCCTCTCCACTCTGGTCACTGTCAGCCTGTTCTCAATTTCAGTGTCTGGTTATATTTTGCTTGTTTGTTTGTTTTGTTGATTAGATTCCTGCTAAAGGCGAGATCACACAGTATTTGTCTTTCATCACCTAACTTACTTTGCTGAGCATAATGCTTTCCAGTTGCATCCATGCTGTTGCAAAGGGTAGGAGCTCCTTCTTTCTTTCTGCTGCATAGAATTCCATTGTGTAAATGTACCATTGTTTGTTTGGGTTTTTTTTATTCATTCATTTACTGATGGGACATAGACCAATGGAACAGAGAGCCCAGAAATAAACCCAAGTCGTTATGGTCAATTAATGTTTGACAAAGGGGGCAGCAACATAAAATGGAGTAAAAATAGCCTCTTCAACAAATGGTGTTGAACTGGACAGCTACATGCACAAAAATGAAACTCGAGCACCAACTTATACCATACACAAAAATAAATTCAAGGTGGATAAAAGATTTAAATATAAGTCGTGACACTTTAAAGTTTTAGAGGAGAACATAGGCAGGAAAATCTCAGATATTTCATGCAGCAATATTTTCACTGATATGTCTCCTAGAGCAAGGGACATAATGGCCAGTTTTGTGAATGAAGCTATGGTCACAGATTGCTCTGGAAGACCCAGGTGAAGTCCTGGAATGTTGTGGTTCACCCCCAGGCCGCCACTGAGCATTTCTGCATGGAAAATGTTACAACATTTCTATGGGATGTTTACCACAGGAAGACACAGAGGAAGCATCACCCCAATGCTTCAGTCAACTGCATGGAATTTTCTCAAAAACATTTAGTGAATAAAAGAATCACCATGTCTTCTGAGGAAAAAGAACTTGAAGACATGACAAAAGTATACAAATCTGATTATAGAAGGCTCCAAAGGGAAAGAAAAGAGGTTCAAAAATTTCAATACACTAAACAGCTTCCTTTAACCTGGTTCTTGCTTGTTCTGCCTATGACACAGTCATCAAGGAACAGAGACGTTGCAGAAAAATTGGGAGAACATTGAATAACACTGAAGCCTTATAACTCTGCCAAGCTGAAGAAAATTTTTAAAATGAGATTGCTTTCCTAGGTTAAAGGAGAGCCTGGCATAGGAAAAAGGAAGTTGCCCCAAATGCAGTGTGGTATCCCTGATGGGATCCTGGAGCAGGAACATGACATTACTGAAAAAGCAGGTGAAATCCAAATAAAGTCTGGGGTTTAATTAGTAGTAATGTGCCAAGTTTTGTCTCTTAGTTTCTGAACATGCATGGTAAGATAAGATTTTATTAGATTGACCATTAACATTAGGGCAAACAAGGTGAAAGGGTAAATAACTCTCAATACTAGGTTTCATAAACAAAAATTATTCTAAAATGAAGTTTATTTTTAATTTTTGTAACTTTTTATTGTCATTCAATTACAGTTGTCCCCATTTTTCCCCATTGCTCCCCCTGCCCTGTCCACACCCCATCCTACATTCAATCCTCCTTCCCCATTATCCTTGTCCATGGGTCCTTTATGTACATGTTCCCTAACTTAACCCTTCCTCTGCTTTCCCGTTATCCCCTCTCCCGCCCCTCTGGTTACTGTCAGTTTGTTCTTTATTTTCATGTCTCTGGTTCTGTTTTGCTCGCTTGTTTGTTTTGTTGGCTAAGTTCCACTTATAGGTGAGATCATATGGTATTTACTTTTACCTCCTGGCCTATTTCACTTAGCATAATACTCTCTAGTTCCAAGATAGAAGTTATCAAGGATAAAAAGAGAAAGACATGGAAGAAGAGAAAAAGATGAGGATGGAGTGGTTGAAGATAAGTTGAAATGGCTCATTCTAGTACAGGTTTTCCTTATCTCCAAAGGAATTAACTGTCTTACACACATCTCACTTGTTTTGTTTTGTTTTTTTTAGAACAATTGAATTATGAGGATATGTAAGATCATTTTTAATGGTAAACCTAACAGTAAGATAACCCTGTCTTTCAGTAAGGTTTTCAATAGCCATCAGTCAACCTAGTGCAATACAGTGTGGGGACTGTAAATTGCATGGAAATCTAAAGATCATGTGTTATATAAATTATACATGAATGGTAGTTTTGCTCTTGATAGCTTAAGTTAAATCATTGTTCTGTCAACTAAATACCAGCTTATAATTTTTTTCCTTTTTATTGAATTTATTAGGGTGACACTGGTTAACAAAATTTAAAGGGTTCCAGGTGAATTCCACAACCCACCATCCATACACTGTACTGTGTGTTCACCACCCCAAGTCTCCTCCCATCACCATTTTCCCTCCTTTACCCTCTTCTAACTGCCCCCTCCCCCCTTTCCTTCTGGTAATCCCACACTGTTGTTTGTGTCCATGAGTTTTTTTTCTCTTTTTTCTTTTTTGCTCAACCCCTCCACACCCCCTGCACCCAGTCCCACAATACACCCACCCCAGAGCTGTCACTCTACTCTTTTTTTTTTAATTTTTTATTTAAATGAATGTTCAAGTACAGTTTTCACCCCCCTACTCCCATTCAAGTCCT
>PVIA01017503.1:0-15470 GCA_004024845.1 Tonatia bakeri
TTTCCCTGTCCATTTGCTTGGAAAATTTGTTTCCAGCCCTTCACTTTCAGCCTGTGCCGGTCTTTTATCCTGAGTTGGGTCTCTTGTAGGCAGCATATGTGTGGGTCATGTTTCCTTATCCATTCAGCTATTCTATGTCTTTTGATTGGAGCATTTAATCCATTTACATTTAAGGTTAGTATTGATAGGTACTTATTCATTGCCATTTATGTACATGTGTTCCTCTCTCTCATTCTCTTTTCCTTCCTTTCCTTAAATCAGACCCTTTAGCGTCTCTTGGAGAGCTGGTTTAGTGGAGGTATATTCTTTTAGACTTGTTTTGTCTGGGGAAGCTTCTTATTTTGCCTTCTATCTTGATTGAGAGCCTTGCTGGGTAAAGTAGCCTTTGTTGCAGGCCTCTAGTTCTCATTATTTGGAATATTTCTTGCCATTCCCTTCTGGCTTGAAGTGTTTCCATTGAGAAATCAGCTGTTAGCCTTATTGGGGCTCCCTTGTATGTTACTTCCTTTTTCTCCCTTGCTGCCTTTAATATTCTCTCTTTGTCTTGAAATTTTGCCATTTTAATTATGATGTGTTAAAGACCACTGTGTTCTAAAGGCTGTTTACAAGTTGTTTAGCACATAGAATGCCTGTCTCACAGAAATGATATAAAGAATCCTTGGGTTTTTAGGGCAACAGCATGTGTTATTTAAGCTTTGATCAAGCTTAACCAACAGAGCTAGCAGTGCTACACTACTGGAAAACTGAAAAACCATTTAAAATCTTGCTGAGATGATGCACTTCAAGGATCTAGCACCGCCTTCTGCAGTCAGTTTCTTGATAATATTTTTGCCCTGTATGAAACTCATGACTTTCTCTTCTATGTCCTCTCCATCCCTGCCACCACCTGGTCTTGAACATCTTTCATATCATCTACAATACTATGAAAACCACGTTTGTATATGTCTCATTCTACTATTTTCTGAACCCAAGATCTCCTTATAAGCAGGGTAGGTATCTGTTTTTTATTCCTGGGTGCTGGGCACAGAACATCCACTAGAGATACATTCAGTGAAAGGGCATGGCGGTGTGATCCCATCACATCCACTCTCATGCCTACTTAAAGTTCTTTTCCACCATCACTCTACTGTGTCTCCTTCTATAAGGAGAACCTGGGTCTGGGGGGTTGAACTTGAGGCAGAGAATCAGGAGACTCCAGAGATTTCTGCCTTGAAAGACAGGGAGGATCTTTTCTGTTTCTTAGAAATGGTGTTTGGTGGGGTGAGGTGAGAGGGAGAGAAAAAGGACACAGCAGCTTTCCTCCTGATCTCTCCATTGAGCTTTATTGGGAGCAAGACAGTGGACAGTGGCATTGACCCTCATAGACACACAGCTCTCAGTCTACACCTTGGCTCCATCAGAAGGGAAGGCCAAGGATCTGGGAAGAAAACAAATAGCCTTTCCCATGTTCAGAGAGAGCAGAATATTGGAATGTCTGTGCTCCTTGATGAGAATAATAATTTGGGAAATATAAAAATCTTGCATGTTTACTCTTGGAATTCATGAAATAACTACTGAAGTCTTGAGTATGAGGTTTGGACTTGCCACTTGCTAGTTCTGAGGCCACATACTATCTCTTCTCAAAAATGAGTCATTTAGACTACTAATTTCAGTGCTGTGCATTTGAAGCAAACTTACCTTCCCCTTTCTTTTGGATACTTTATTACCTCATGGAATTTTACAGTGAGAAAAGATTTTAAACATAAAGCTAAGGTTTCCTCATGTTACAGTTGAAAAATCCTAGGATGTCTCAAGATTTAAAGACATGTGCTCAAGGTCACACAGCTGATCAGGAGTTGTGTCAAGAGCGGAAGCAGGATCATCAGACCCTCACCTTGGCACAGTTCCACCTCATCTCATTGCACCCTGAGCAGACGCCTGCAGAGGGGGTCCAGGGTGCCCCACAAGTTCAAAGGAAGTAATTTTGAGTTTTAAAATTAGCTGTGGATAAGTCACACATGGATAATCAGAAGCTGACTGCAGCCTGGACTGTAACTGAGCTTTAAGTCAATATTAAAGCTTGAATATTTATGGAGGTTTTGGTTTGTTTCCAAAAGTGACTGCACCATCCTTCCTCCAGTCACATAAATGGAAAATACAAGAAAGGTAGAATTTACAATGCTTTCCAAGCATTTGTTCATTTTGATGTTGATGCAGGTGGATTGAAATCTGAAGGAAAACATGGAAGAGGGCACAACTAATTTCTTGGTTGTAAGGAATAAGGGGTGATTAAGGAATTCAAGGTTCTCGGAGCAAGACATGCTGTTTGAATGATTAACTATGAAATTTGAAAAGCATTACAGGGCATTTTTCAGGAATGCCTTTGGAGGAAAGTGATAACTTTGGGTTCCCACTTGTGCAGGGCAGTCACCTTTTTGCCCTGGCTATGACACTCCAAGGCTATTAAAAATTTGACCTTCTTCCTTTCTCTGCACTTCTAGTAGGACTTCAGGTCACTTTTCAAATTAATTAAATTCTAATTAAATAGTATTTTTCCTTTGATAACTTAGCAATGCCCTTGAGATTATTATAGAAGATAAGAGCAAGGGCTTTAGAGGGGAACTCTGGGATGTGACCTTACTCTGTCATTTATTAGCTATGTATTCTTAGTTAAGTTACATCTTGATAAGCCTAATCTGTAAAATGGGAGTCCTGTATGCCCCACAGGGTTTTCTGAAAGATTAAATGAAGGATGACTATGAAAGTGCATTGTAAACTGTCAAGTGCTATACCCTAGTGCTTGGTCTCTGTCATCCTGTTAACTACTAGTGAGTCCTGGGATGTTATATAACTTAGTATGGGGATTTCATGACTCACTTTCTCACCTAGAGTGGGCCCAAAGAAAGATTTCATAGGTGAGGCTGGTCTTGAACAATCACTCCCTCAGTTTTCAGGTAAGGTAACATTTCTGAGTACTTACATTGTGTAAGGCAATTTACTAATACTATGCATGACTCACATCATTGAATTTTCACAATAACCCTAAGAGGACAAAATTATTATTACTCTAATTTCATTCCCATGGAAGCTGAAGCACAAAGTAATTAAGAGATTACATAGAAATGTGTGTCAGAGCCAGGAAAATGAAACCAGATAAGTCTCTAGAGTCCTAGCTATTAACCACAGTGGCAGGTGGTACTTTCCAAAATGTTTGTGACAAAAGCTCCCATCCCACAAGCAATTCTCCAATAGGACCTGCTATACCCCCATCAGAAGGAAGAGTCGAATTCCCCTCCCCTTGAATGTGGCCCAGTCTTAAAGACTTACTGATAACCAGTGGAGTATGGTAGAAATGATGCCCTGTGACGTTTAAGCTAGGTGAGAAGGAGCCATACAGCTTCCCCTGGGGCCCTTGGGATACTTGCTCTCTGGACACTCTTCTGTGATGCACCTTCTCAAAACTCATCCTCTGTGTTGTGAAAAGCCCAGGCCACTTGGAGGCACTGTGTGGGCTATGTGCCAATAGTTCCAGCTGAGCCCAACCTTCACATTACTCTAGCCTAGGTGCCAGACATCTAGTGAAGAAGCTTCCAGATGATCTCCACCTCCTGCTGTTCAAACCTTTCCAGCTGAAGTAGAGATAAGACAACCCTGCTGTACCCTGTCTGAATTTCTGACCCACAGCCTCCATGAACATATAAAATGGTTGTTGTTTCACTTCACTAAGTTTAAAGAGGTTTGTGAAGCAGCAAAAAAACTGGAATAATTGCTCTGCTAGTCTCCCTCAGGTCTTTCAGGACAATGTCCTCTGATTGATCAGCACTCCCCAGTATGATGTTCTAGGTGATCCTGGCAAAATCTAACTCTGTGTTTTCCATTTTCTGAAGAACCTAAAGTCTCTGAATAAGAGAAGAAATTTCTGAGAGTGTTAACTACATTCATCCATGCTGAACTATTTTTTAGCTATTGTCAGTCCACCAAGGTATGAGAAGACCTTCTTCTGCTAATATGCCTTTCTTCATAAGAGATACTAAGAGTCAGGTCAGCCATGGATGGAAAATCCCAGCCCTCCACTGGGTAAGCCAAGGACACATTTCTGGATACAGGCCTGCTTGGGTCAACAGAAATGCTGCCCTGCTCTGTCTTATGGTGGCTCTGGTGTGAAAAAGCCAAGGATGGCTTTTCCTTTGAAATAGTCAAAACGGCGTTAAGGGGAGTCACATAGGCACCAGGGGTTGGACCAGAATCATAATAGTTCAGATATTTCCCATCATTCCTGATCTTGTCATGTCTCCCAGCCCTGCTCCTAGATGTCCTCTTGGCCAGGAACCAGCACCCACCTGGAAAACCTGAGAATGGGACTCAAACTCAGGAAGGAGATTACCTATTGGAAGGTGGTAGAGACTGGAAGGGAATGCAAGTCAGGTGGGGACTTCTGGGGGCAGTCACGATCTGTTTCTTGACCTGAGTGCTGCTTGTACAATGTGTGCACTCTGTGACAACTCATCAAGCTGTGCACTTACAACTTGTGTACTTCTTCAGTGTGTATGTTACACACCAGTAAAAAGGAAAGAATCAGACCAGCAATTCAGCTGTGAGAATAAAACCTGAAATAAATGCTTGAGGAGCAACAACAGAGAAAACATGTTGTACAGCAGTAGTCCCCCTTTATTTGCTGTTCCATTTGCCATGGTTTCAGTTACCTGATGTCAACTGTGATCCAAAAATATTAAATGGAAAATTCCAGAAATAATTTATAAGTTTTAAATTTTGCACCATTTTGAGTAGCGTGATGAGATCTTGAGCTGCTCTGCATTGTTTCCTCAGGACTCCAATCATCCCTTTGTCCAATGTATTCACATTGTATATGCTCTCCGCCTGTCACTTAGTAGCCATCTAGGTTATCAGATGGACTGTCATGGTGCCAGAGTGCTTGTGTTCAAGCAACCTTTATTTTACTTAGTAATGGCTCCAAAGCACAAGAGTAGTGATGCGGGAAATTTGGATAGGACAAGGAGAAGCCAGCCATCAAGCGTATGTATGTATAGGAAACCATATAGTATATATAAGGTTAAGAACTCTGCAATTTCAGGCACCCACTGGAGGTCTTGGAATGTATCCCTCATGGATAAGGAGGAGAGGGCTACTTATAGTGGTTGGAACAGTGCCACCCAACAGTGAACTTTTTCAGAGACAAGGCCATAACTTTCATGTTTGTGTCACTACTATCAACTTGGAGCCTGGCATACAGTGAATGTTCACTGACCCACCACCTTTAGCCTCCTCTTCCTCCTTTTTACTCTTATATCCAACTGACAGAAAAAGTCTTTCAGAAGGCTCTTGGCTAATAAGACCCCACTGTAGCAAGATCTACACTTTCTTGCTCCCTGTCAGAGTTGATTCCTGAGATGATGCAAGCCAAGTTAGGCAAGGACAAATGAAGGACAAAGGAATAAAATTCCCTGGGGAAAACTTCATTCAAGATCTTGGTCTGATTTCCCCAGGAAACACTCCATAGAGCTGTGAAGAAACAGCACTATATTGTGGATTGATGAGGTGATGAGTGCTTTACAAGTACAAACTCACTTAATCTTCATGATGCTCCAGTGAGGTGGGGATGCTACTAATCCATTTACAGGAGACTAACCAAGGCACAGGAATGTTAAGCAACTTGCCATAATCACACAGTAAATGGCAAAGCTTGGATTAAATCCAGCAATCTGACTCCAGAGTCCGTGCTCGGAAGCCCTGTGGAATCCTGCTTTTATAGAGATGACAATAACATATACTTGTGAGACTGTTCCAAAATACTTATTTAATAAATGCTGAATAAGTGAATAGAGAAGAGTTTATTCTACAACATAAAAAGAACCAGTGTTAGAGCTGGTAGTATTTATTTTTAAAGGCCTGGGGTGGTGTGGCAGCTCACTGGACCTCCAGGCCTGGCAAGTAAGTGCTCCTTGGATCAGAAAAAATAAAATCTTACTTATAGAAGAAGAAAGATCCCTTGCTATCTCCCTACCCACCTCAGGATCTGAACAGATAATCAGAGCATGCAGACATTCAGCAGTAATCAATTAGTATCTACTTTAGATTAAATTGAGAATATGTAAATTGGGCACCTCATCAAGGCTGCACAGAGCCACTGATTTGAGATGCAGACATCCCAACTACGTGCTACAAACATACCAAGTCTCTGCAACACAGAAGGGCGCACGAGTCTTGTCCCACAACTGGAAAATTTCTTAGCCTGGGAAATCTGCTGTTCTTTACACACACACACACACATGTGTGTGCGCGCGCACACACACACACACACACACACTTTATTTATCCATTCTTCTCTCTTTCCAAAGCCAACTAATGTCCTATATCATCAGAAAGAACCTTAAGTGTAAAAACTCAAGATCACAAACAGTACAGCATTCTTGAGTTTGCTTCATAATTCCACATCATTCCAAACATCTAGGAGCTAAGTTTTGTTTTAGTATTTGGTGACTATTTTTATCTTTGAGAGCATTATAAACAAAATCAGTACCTAAATATGACTAAAATTTTCTGGGTTCCTCTTCAAATTCCCAGAAAGGGAAATGAGAGAAGGGTATCAGATTTTAGAAGGTATTTCTGAGAGTAAGCCTGACATGGAACCCAAGAGACATAGTCCAGTATCAAACAAATTGGGAAAACAGTTCCCTGGATGAACAAATCTGGGAAGGTAAAGAGAATCTAAGGGATGAAAGGCCTGACTGGAGCAGAGGCCTTCATGAGGCAGGTTCTATACCAAGCTGTCTGAGGAGGGTCCTTCGCAGCACAAAGGAGGAAACCCTAACCGTCTGAGAAGGAGGCCAAGAAAAATTCATCCATTAGGAAGAGGGTATTTCCAGATTATAGTCCTCAAAACTGTTGAAGCCTTGGAGATGCTAATTTTTTTATGGAATGCTCTCAAATGCCATGCTATGACTGAGAAAGGTGCTGATTGCCATCAATGGAATATAATTTTGAACATACAGAGTGTTAGCTAAGGGACTTGAAAAGTGGTTGTATGGCCAGGGGGCTAGAAAAATCTATCCAAGAAAGCCCATAAGATTTCACTGAGTCCAAGGATAGGACAAGTGGACAGTTGAAGCTGTGATTTTCACCTAGTTGGGAAGCTGAAATTATTGCATTATCTGAGGTTTCTCAATTACCTTCTTGGGATGCTGAGGGTATATACTTATATTTTTTAAGTTAAATTAATGTAAGAGTAAAATGACTTTTAGGAAAAGCCTAAGATGTTCCTTGATAGCAAATAAACAGCAAGTATTATTTGACAACTCCCAGATACTAAACATGGTACTAGACAGGAAAGTACAGATATATGAATAGTATAAATATATACTTAATAAATAAGAATATGAAAAGTATTCATTATGTAATTTGTATTCTAATTTAGAAGATAGACATACATTTAACAAATACAAAAAATGGCAAAAAGTAAGGGAGGGAGCAGAGATCAGAAATGACAGAGAACTGGTTATTTGTGGGTCCTTAGAGCAGAGTTCAAATAAGAGACAAGTTGTCCCTAACATTTGAGGAGAAGAATTTGAATGAAGGGAGAAGAACAGAGAAGGAGGATATTCCCATGACAGAATGGACAAGAAGAGAATATTAATGAGACCAACTCCCAGTTCATGCTGAGTGTGTTAGATTATAAAAAGTGCTTATAAATTATTCACTTCTCTGCATTCACTTCCTTGCAATATGACATTGCAGCTCTTCCTGTTAAGAGATAGGGTCTATTTTCCTAACTTCTTGAATCTGGATTGTTCATACAACTGACATTAGCCAATGGGACATTAACAAATAATATATAGCCAGAGCTTTGAAAAAGACTTACACACCGGGGCTTGTATTTTGCTACACTTTGAACCATGAAATCACCACGTGGATGAACCTAAACTAATCTATTGGACAGGCTACATGGAGGAGAACCCAGGCAACTTAGCCAACAACCTGCCAACCACAAAACACATGAGGGGGATCATTCTAGATCATACAACTCACTAGCTGACCACAGATGCATGAGCAAATACAGCAGAGACCAGTCAAGGCATTTCAGGCCAGAAGTCATACTTGGCCAACATACAGAATTGAAAGTTAAATAAAATAAGTACTGGTTTGAGTCACTAAATTTTGGAATGGCTTATTATACAACTAAAACTGATTTACTGGGTAATAACTAAGTTTGTATCTAGGATAAATTGATATGAAAAGACTGAAATAAATGGGGTGGTAATGGTAAATGAAGGTCCTGAGCATCAGGAGGAGTAAAAGACAATCAAGAACCCTCAGAGGTTTTTATGGAAAAAACATACTTTGATAATAACAGTATCTTAAAAATAAATAATAGATTGTAAGATAAACTTAGAGTGGAGAAACCCAGCTTGAAGGTGATGAGGGCTTAGATAAAGGAGGACTGAAAAACTCAAAAGCATTTCAGAGGAAGAAATAGCAAGACATCAAAGTAGATAAGCTATATAAGAGGAAAGAATGGCCTCAAAGATGCTTCCAAAGTTTATCCTTTTGGATCCTGGGAAAACAGCATTGTCAAACATATTGAAAGGAAAGTTGTAAAGAGCAAGCAACTGAAAAGTATTATTTGTTTGGAAATTTCATGGCTGCACACAAATTGTTAGAACTCACTTAAAATTGTAATGTATTGGAAGAATGGAGGTATGCAGCAGATTGCAAGGGAAAGCAGACCGCACAAGCCTTTAAAAGGGCAAGAAGGTGGCTACGTTTCAAGATCTCAGTAGCAAGATATGGATGTTAACTCCATGTGCTCTTATTCTGTATTGAGTTCAAATCCTTGAGAGGGGTGATCTGATGTGTTGTAGACCACTCAATAGATGAGCTCCTGTGTTAAGTGTTCATGGATTTTGATCCAAACAGCTGTGGAGGAGGATGAGAATAATACATATACAGGGTGTACTTTACAGGGCCAGAAAGAGGCAGATGAGGGGCAGAGAGGAAATAATGAGCACTTCTATAAAATAGGCAAGGTTAATGGACTGGGGTGTGAACAGGCTAAATTGGAAGAGAAGTGAGAACTCTATATGTAGATGTCCTGGAAGTTTGAAATATGGGACTAATATTTAGGACTATGTTTCATATGAGTGACATCTACCTATAAGTGAAGGTAGACACCAGCAGATAAAGAGTGATTCATTTTCAAAGAAAATAACAAGAAGACCTCAGGGTAGAGGCCCAGAGTCATGGGCAATGCCTGCAGAAGTGAAAAGAAAAAGGGGACCTACTAAAAGAAATAAGGCTGTGTGAAAGAGCCCCAGAAAAAAAGTGGTATGGAACTTAAAGCAGGGGTGATTGGTCAACTATGTCTAATAAAATGGAGTCTGATGTGACAGAGGACCATGAAAAAAATCCTTCATATATTTAGGTGATTGTTGGTGACTTTTAGGAGCCCCAAACAGAGGATAATGGTTTAACACTTTTCCTCAAGGAAAGGCAAAAAAATAAAATGGAAGTTTACACTGAAACTCATACCAGTTAGTTTGGTGCTATGTAAATAGCAAGGGCTGATTTTCTTGAGGACATAAGGAATGGAAAGAGAAAGGATTGGAGGCATTTTCAAATATTCAGAATCAGCCTTAGGAATGTCTTCTTTTAAGGAAAATAGTACCCAAATTCAAAGACTGTACAAAGAGACTTCAACTTTCCATATATCACCCATGGAAGTGTCATCCTACAGTTCTGGAACCATTGCCAAAAAGACTGGCTGAGACATGTGTGATTTGTATAGTCTAAATTTCTGTAAAACATTTAGTCAGGAAGTTTGGTAACAGTTGAGACAGTGGACATGCCCTTATTGCTCACAGGGATGCCCCTGGGGCTTCCTTCACTGCAGTTAATTTCCAGGACATGGCGCCACTAAATATTAGCATGTCCCCTCGTGTTAATGGCAAATGGCAAGAGGCTCTCATAATTTAGATATTTTTATGGCTGTTCTGTGAAAGCTAATTTTGCCTAACAAAACCCCATTAAGTTTTACCTCTATCCTTTTCCCTTCCTCCAACTCCCAGGACTGGGACTTATATGTTAATTGTAGCTAGTCTATGCTAATTAGGTTTCATTTCTGTTTCTTAAAGAGACAGATGCCACCAGGCCCTGCCCCAGTCATCACTCCCTCTCACCCTGATAGCTAGCTTTTCAAAGGTTAAACTCCATACTGATTAAGAATTCACTTAAGGCTCCCACTTGAAGTTGGAAGGCAGAGGAGTCAGGTGTTTCCATATTCCTCACAAGTTCCTTTGAAGATGAAATGCTTCTTTGCCATGAAATTCTAAATGTAGCATTTCCAATTGAGAAACAAATCAAACACTATTTGATTCCTTAACTACACATAAAACTCAACAAAATACCCCCAAGGCCTACTATAACCTTTGCTTTGTACAGAAGATCTTCAGTCCTGGAGCTTTTATCTGCACTGTGACAAGTTCAAGCTCATCACTGTAGGCTCAGTAAGGATTTACATGGCAAGAACTGCCCAAGCAAAAGAGTAACTTTCTATATTAATACTTGGTTTTGTTCATTGAATGAGTGCTTTCTAGGAGTCCAGTAGGCATTTGTGAGGATAGAAAATGGGTAAGACAAAGATCCTACTAAAAAAAGTCTTTGGTCTACTGGGAAAACATAATAATACTATAGAAGAACTTACCTACTATTTATAAAGTACTACTGTGAACTCAGTTTACATACATTATCACATTTTAATAATCACAACAATAATTTGAGGTAGATATTTATATCTGCATGATACATATGGGAAAATTGAGGTTTAGAGAGGAATAGTGTTATCAGTTACCTAGTGCTACAAAAGATGCTGTGCAACTAACCACCACAAAACCTAGTAGCACACCATAACAAGCCTTATTTTTATTGGACATGGGTCTGTGCATTGGCTATGGAAGTTCTGATTCAAGATGTGGAGCTTCCGGTCAAGATGGAGGAGTAGGTAGATGCACTTCTCCTCCTTGCAAAACCATAGAAAGAATGATAATCCAGTCTCAAAAACAAATAACACCCAGGACTGTCATAAATTTGAGATGCATGGAATTCCTACATCCAAGGATTTATCAAGAAGCTACATTCATGGAGATGGAGCAGAGAGGTGGTATGGTACAGAGAGGTGGCAATGGAAGGGGCAGTGGAACAAATGGTCCCACGTTCACATGTGGTAGATAAAAATTGGGAGGGATACCTTGGGAGTGAGTCATCCCAGCCCCAGGTGAGACTGCACAGCTGAGGATTCTAGCACTGGGAGGATGAAACCCCTTTACCTCTGGCTGTAAAAGCCAGTGGGGATTGGGGTGGTGGAAGAAACTGCCAGATTTTCACCATTTAAAGGGCTTAAATGGGCTGAGAATGTATGAAAACTACACAGCAGCATCTGGAAGGGTGCCAATCACATATGGGAGGTGGATGAGGTGACTGGATATGGAGCAAGTGTCAGACAGGCCTCCAGAAACCAGTTAGTGGCAATGTCCCCTCTCTGAGCCCCCCCTACACACACAGAGACACAAAGTGGTGAAGTGGGTTGCCCTACCCTGTCAATTACCTAAGGATCCATCCCACACAATTTACAGGTGGCTTTTCTACATAGTCCATGCTACTAAGACAGGGAGTAAAAGTAGCTTTACCTAATACACAGAAACAAACACAGGGAGGTTGCCAAATTGAGGAGGCAAAGGAATGTGGCCCAAATAATAGAACAAAACACCAGAAGAAGAACTAAATGTAACAGAGACAGCCAACCTATCTGATGCAGAGCTCAAAACACTTGTTATCAGGATGCTCAGAAAACTCATTGAGTATGGCCTTAAAATAAAGGAAGAAATGAAGGCTACACTAAGTGAAATAAAGAAAAATATACAGAGAACCAACAGTGAAGGGAATGAAACCAGTACTCAAATTATCATTTGGAACAGAGTGAAGAAATAAACATTCAACCAAAACAGAATGAAGAAACAATAATTCAAAACAAAACAAAACAACAAACAAACAAAACCCCCCAAAACAAATAAGAAGTGGCTTAGGAACTTCTGGGACAACTTTAAACATACCAACATCTGAATCATAGGGGTGCCAGAAGGAGAAGAGAAAGAGCAAGAAATTGAACCCTATTTGAGAAAATAATGAAAGAAAACTTCCCTAATTTGGTGAATGAAATAGACATATAAGTCCAGGAAGCACAGAGAATCCCAAACAAGTTGAACCCAAAGAAGACCACACCATGACACATCATAATTAAAATGCAAAAGGTTCAAGATAAAGAGAGAATCTTAAAAGCAGCAAGAGAAAATCAGAGAGTTACCTACAAAGGAGTTCCTGTAAGACTGTGAGCTGATTTCTCAAAAGAAATATTTCAGGCAAGAAGCGACTGGCAAGAAGTATTCAAAGTCATGAAAAGCAAGGCCCTACAACCTAGATTACTCTAGCCTGCAAAGCTATCATTTAGAATTGAAGGGTGGATAAAGTGCTTCCCAGACAAGGTAAAGCTAAAGGAGTTCATCATCATCAAGCCCTTATTACATGAAATGTTACAGGGACTTATCTAAGAAAAAGAAGATAAAAAACTATGAACATTAAAATGACAACAAGCTCACAACTATCAAAAACTGAATCAAAAAAAAAAAAAAAAGCTAAGTAAGCAAACAACCAGAACAGGAACAGAATCATAGATATGGAGATCATATGGAGGGTTATCAGTTATCAGCTGGGAGGGGAAAAGGGAGAATGGGTGAAAGGTACAAGGATTAAGAAGCATAACTGGGTAGGTACAAAATAGATGGGGGAAGTTAAGAATAGTATAAGAAATGGAGAAGCCAAAGAAATATATGCATGACCCATGCACATGAACTAAAGTGGGGATTGCTGGAGGGAAGGGGGCTACTGAGTGGAGGAGGGCAAAAAGGGAAAATTGGGACAAATGTAATAACATAATCAATAAAATATACTAAAAAATAAAATCAATAAACAAAATTACAAAAAAAAAAAGATGTGGGTCATTTTAACTTGACCTCTGTGTGAGCTCAAGTCTGTTCCATGTGTATCTCATCCTGTTTGAAACCAATGTAACTGCATAACCAGTTTCAACTTGTTCTGATTTTAACAAGACCTGGAACCAAAGTTTAAACCTTGGATACAGCACTCATGAGTATCCCCATGATACCACTATTCAAAAGTAACACTTGTAAACCCTTAATGGCTCTCCCCTCCCCATAGAACCAAAGGACAGGAACATGAGTGGAACCTGAATGGAACCCTTTAGATGTGAAGGGTCCATTGTCCATGGAGATCTGGTTCTGAAACCCTTTTAATCTTGTCTGAACCATGGATTGGGAAGACAGATTTGATCCTTGCTTCCTGTCTCTTTGTCAGTTAACCTTGCAATAAAAGCTTTGTACTTTTCATTTTTAATTAAATTTATTGGGGTGACATTGGTTAATAACATTATATAAGTTTCTAGTGTACAATTCTATAATATATCATCTGTATATTATATTGTATGTTTGCCATACTAAGTCAAGTCTCCTTATATCACCATTTATTTCTCCATGCCCTCTTCTACCTCTCCTATTCCCTAAAAGCTTTTTTCATTTCTCAAAGGTCAATGCCATAGTATTGGCTTCTATGTGTATCAGACAGTGAGCCTTTGATTGCTAACACCAATGGCTAACCTTGGGTATGTTCTGATTATGGTGATGGTGGAAACACAGGAGGACAAGTAGAAACACATTTAAGGCATTTTAAGGCCTCTTAAGGCCTAGGCTCAAAACTCACATACTGTCACTTCCACTTATATTCATTGAACCAATTTGATACATACGACAAGAACAACATCAATGGACACAGAAGTATTGCATACCCAACCCAGTGGGAGAAACTGCAAAGTCACATAGAAAAGGCTATGGATGTATAATTCTAATATATGGAGGGTATGAAAAATTAAAAACTAGGATGATTAGACTCTAAACTCCATCCTTTTAACCATGATGCTGTATGCAAACACCCAACAATAATAAAGACTGGTAGGGTCAAATGAATAGTAATGGCACATTCTGATTGGTGTATTGGGTCAGGCTCCAGAGAGGAGATACCTGAGCATGAAAATGAAGAGCATTTTCTATAACAGAGATAAAGTTCAGGGCATTGCTGCTGAGGGAAACAGTATGAGGATGGATGGAAGGATATAATGTGATCACGATTAGAGTATAGACTTCCCAGGGATGACAGGGACTGGTGAGAGCTGATGATGGGAAGTTTGACAGAGGTCAGGACAGAGTTCTGAGCAAGTCTGTGACATGACCAGATCTAGAATTTCTTGAACGAATTCTTTTAAAAAAATTTTATTTTAATCATTGTTCAAGTACAGTTTTCTCCCCTTTACTCCCAATCCAGCCTGCTCACCCCTCCCTCCCAACTTCCCTCCATTACCACCCTCCCCCTAGTTTTAATCCATGTGTCTTTTAAATTTGTTCCTGTAAACCCTTCCTCTTTTCCCCTGAAACTCCCTCTTCTCTCTCCTCTGGTCATTTTCTGCCTGTCCTCTACTACAGTGTCTTTGACTATATTTTGCTTGTTTCACTGTTTTGTTGCTTAGGTTCCTGTTAAAGGTGAAATCATCCAGTATTTATCTTTCACTGCCTGGCTTATTTCACTTAGCATAGTGCTTTCCAGTTGCATCCATGATGTTGCATAGGGTAGGAGGTCCTTCTTTCTTTCTGCTGCACAGAATTCCATTGTGTAAATGTACCATAGTTTTTTACACTTGATCTTAGCCAAAAGGCCGAGAAGCAATATGTACCATAGTTTCTTGATCCATTCATTCACTGATGGGCATCTAGGTTGCTTCCAGCACTTAGCTATTGTAAATTGTGCTGCTATGAACATGGGGATGCAAAGGTTCTTTTGGATTGGTGTTTTAGGATTCTCAGGATATAGTCCCAGCAGTGGAATTGCTGGGTCAAATGGCAGATCCATTTTTAGTTTTCTGAGGAAGTTCCATACTGTTTTCCACAGTGGTTGTACCAGTCTGCAGTCCCACCAACAGTGCACTAGTGTCCCCTTTTCTCCACAACCTCTCCAACACTTGTTGTTTGTTGTTTTGCTTATGTTGGCCATTCTGACTGGTGTGAAGTGGTACCTCATTGTGGTTTTTTTTTATGTTTAATTTTTTTTATTATTTTAATGATTGTTTAAGTACATTTTTCTCCCCTTTACTCCCAATCAAGCCCACCCACCCCCCTCCCATCTTCCCTCCCATTACCACCCTCCCCCTAGTTTTATCCATGTGTCTTTTAACTTTGTTCCTGCAAACCCTTCCCCTTTTACCCTAAAATTCCCTCTTCTCTCTCCTCTGGCCACTTCCTGCCTGTCCCCTAATGCAGTGTCTTTGACTATATTTTGCTTGTTTCTTTGTTTTGTTGTTTAGG
>PVIA01017504.1:0-15482 GCA_004024845.1 Tonatia bakeri
GTTCATCTAATTTATGTCCAAAGTCAACCAATTCTGTGAGCTTCCTGATCAACAGTGCTTTGAACTGTGCATCTGGTAATTCGGCAATTTCTTGGTCACTTAAAAAAATTGGTTCTGGGGCTTTCAAATATGTTTGAGCCATCTTTTTAATTTTCCTTTGGTTTGGTTGCGGCTGTTTCGTAAGGGCAGCGGAGCCTTAAATGTTCACCAGGGTGGGGCACCGCATTCGCTGGGTTGTGACGCTGTATGTGGGGGCGGGGTCTGAGAGGGAACAATGGCACCTGCTCCGCTCTCTCTAGGACTTCCGGTCCCTCCACGGCCTCCCACAAGCAAACTGGGCCCTTGCTGTGCTGGCTCCCGGGTGGGTGAGCTTGTACACTTTCTCGGACTCTGTGGGTTTCCCCAAGAAGTCTCCTGTGAGGCTGAGAGAGTCTCCTGGCCTCAGTTCCCAGATGGCACTCTTAAGCTTTGAAATGCGGCGGCGCTGCCCGTTTTCGCTTAGTTTGTGCGCAAATGTGTGTCTGCGGACAGCCAGCTGCCTTGTGACCCTCACTGGGTCTGCTAGTCGCCTCCGCACTTCTGCACCCAGCGTCCGCCACCGGTCCGTCCGCTGCCGTCTGCGCCCTGCGCGCCTGTACCTGCCAGCCAGCGCCTCTTCCTGCCGGGACCCCTCGACCCCACTTCGCAGGCCTCCCGACTCTGCCGCTCCTTACCGGTCTGGATGTACTGGAGCCCAACTTCTGTTCAATTAATTTCTCTCTGTTCTGGTTGTTAATTGTTTCTCAGTCTTTGTTATCTTCAGTCTTGGTTGCGTGAGGAAGCACAATGCGACTGCCTATGCCTCCATCTTGGCCGGAACTCCTCTAAATACCACAGGAATTTTTTAATACTTTATAAACATTGAAATTTCAAACATGTATCACATTTCAGACCAATTAAACATTTTTATAGATGCACACATAATCATTTTGAACCTCACTCACAAGTTACTTTTACTTTTTTTTATCTCTCCATGGAAAGTTTTCCCATAGTGTATTAGGTGCTTTTTCCTATATTTACAGAAAAACAGAACACCAAGTTTTAACATAGACACTTCTAGATTTACATTGTAGCTGGAAGGTGTAGGGGAAGAGGGTGGCATAGAGGGAACAACTTGCACTGTAAGTATAACTTTGCATTTAATTTTGGTTTTTAAGTGGCCATTTACTGGACCTTGACAAATGCACTTTGAATAACAACAAAACATCAATTGAGCAACTAGTTTTGATCCTACTTCTAGCCACTTGACCTCCAAACATTTATCAACAGGTTATACTACTGATCCCTGGGAGTCCTGTCCCCTGACCTGGCTCACACAGCCTTTGAGAGGATCCTTACTCCTCTCCTCTTACTTGTTTCTTGGGCAAGGCTGCACTACTAGACATGGGGATTGTTATCTTTCCTAAATGGCCTGTGTAATCCCTTAGTGGGAGGATGCTACTTCTGCTTTTGCCCACCACATAAAAGACAGAGTGTGCTACCAGATTCCAGAGAATCTATCTTCTGCTCTAACCTGGCCTATGAAGTCCCACATTTTCTAAGGCATCATAAACTTACTGGATTCACATTAGGCACAGAATTTGTCAAACTCACTAATAAAAAGAAGGAAAGGACAAGGTTAAGGCCTGACGTATTTGACCAGAAAAGATTAAATGAACCACTTATAAATTCAGACAGTTTATTACTACATAGACAGTGAAAGGAAGATTAACCAAAGGTGTCATCAAGCTCTGATCTTTGTCCCATACATCAAAAAGGATAACACAGGAAAAAAAGGTTGGCCAAGGTACTACAGCACAAGTTGTGAGGTACTGTGTTGCTGAGGAGCCAAATCTAGACAGAAGTTAAAAGATTTTATATTCCACAGCTGTATTCTGAGGAGTACAGAACAAGAAGCTTTCTATCTCCTTACAACCAAGAACTAGATAAGAAACTGTCTCCTGACAGCCTCATAGGAAAGATAGGACTGTGAGTGGGAGATGTCCTTGTAGCAGCTTTATATGGGCCTTCCAATGTCTTGTATCTCATGAGAATCACAAGGTAGCCCTATAGGACTCGGATTAGCTGTAGTTCATGCCTTTGCCTAAAAGGATGCATGCAAGGGCACTGGGGCACCATGACAGGGCAATTCTCTATGTGCAACAATCAGATATAAACCCAGTGATTCATAGAACTACTAAGTATATTTAGAGCTTTCACATTCATAATGTGACATATATCCTCAGTTTCCTCTTCCTTCTTGGACCACTCATTCAGTTTATTTCACTGTCTCCTTTTTCTTTTTTTCCTTCCCTGCTCACCACTCTATATAAACTTCAAATCCAGCACCTATAGTGCTTTGTTGTGATTTTCTGTTAGTATTTGCCTTCTTACTACATAGATTGTAAGATCTTGAAGAACAAGAACCCCATTTTATTGACCTTCTCATATCCAGTAGATATCACACTGCATGAAATGTGGTGGACATATTTGTTGAGTAAAAATTAATTTTGATATTGATACTGATAAAAAAATATCCCCTCAAATCTAGAGTTAGTATAGCCTACTTTTATGGCTTTAGTGTATCAGGTGCTATGTAAATTCTCTTAGGCAGCTCTGAGGTGTTTGAAGACTAGAAATTGGACTCATTTTTCTATGTTTATCCAAACTGACTAGCTCAGTTCTCAACACACCACTTTAGTAAGCCATGCCATCTTTATGGTAATACATGACCACTGCTTCATGTTTTAATGAAATAAAAGTAACTCCAGCTCTGGCTGGTATGGTTTATTAGATTGAGTGCTGGCCTACAAACTGGGAGGTTGCCAGTTTGAGTCTTAGTCAGGGCACATTCTTGGGTTGTGAGCCAGGTCCTCAGTTGGGGACATGAGAGAGGAAACCAATCAATATTTCTCTCCCTCTTTTTCTCCTTCCCTCTACTTCTCTCTAAATGTAAATAAAATATTTTTTAAAGTAACTCTAAAACAAATATTCTGGGAACTAAATAATATTATAAAATTAAAAAGTTAACATATCTAAGGTTCTAGTCAAGATGACGGAGTAGGTGAATGCTGTGCTCATCTCTTCCCATGGCCACATCACAATTACACTAAATTATAGAATAATCAACCTGGAGAACCATCTGAAAACTAACTGGATAGAAGTCCTATAACTAAGGATACAAAGAAGAAGCCACATCAAGACTGGTAGGAGAAATGAAGATGCAAAATGGGCTGGCCCCATACTCACATGTGGCAGTTGAGAATCAGGAGGGTTAGTTCAGCTGCAGAAGTCCCCCCTGAGTAGTATGACATCCCAGGCCCACGTCAGGCTCCCTGGCCTAGAATACCAGTGCAAGGAAGAGGAAACCCTACAACACTGATTTTTGGCTATAAAAATCACCAGGTCCTTCTAGGTGAGACAGAAGACTGCCAGAAAACTCAGGCAACCTCTAACAGAACCTGCACACAGATTTACTCACTCACAAGCACTCACCCTGGGCTTCAGCTGAATGACAAAGGCTCAGGGTGTGCCAGAAACACACAAGGAAAACTGAGTTGTGTGCTTTCAGAGCAAGGGATAGAGGGACAGCCATCATTGTTCTGCATTGAGCCCTCCCCACACACGGCCAAATCTGAATCTGCATTAACCAGGTAAACAGCACTCACCTGACCCTGATGACTCCATGAGACCCCACCTCAACAACTCACTTACCTTCCAAAGCTCTTTCAGTGGCTGAGCCTTATGGGAAGCCAACAGGTGAAAGCAGGTCTTGAGGTGCCATGGACCTTTTGCTGAGTAGCTCCAGGCCTGGTACTGGTTGCAGCCAGCCTTGTTTCTCAGTGTGTCCTCTACCACATGCATGCAGGCCCAGCACAGACAGCTACCAACTGCAGATTACCTTGTAGCTTCTACCAAGTAGTGTCGGGCTGGTAACAGGCAGCAGCAGACCTTGACTGGCACAAGAGGCCCTCCCAAGAGGCCCTAGAACCAACACATCCAGTGGCTGGCTTCAGACCACAACAGAGCACCACCCAATTAGCTCTACAAGCAGAACACCCAAAGGGTGGTCTTGGCAGGCATCAGAGCCCAATGGACTGAATCCTGCTCCAGGTTGTCAGCCCCACTCCAAGCATAGCAGCTTATACACTGTGGGCATGGCCAATACTCACAGCAAGTCAGCTTGAGAGTCAAACCCACTGAAGTGCCAACAGCAATCAAGGCTCACCTACAACAGGAGGACACACACAACCCACACAAGGGGCAGTGCTGTAGTACCCAGCTCAGGTAATCAAAAAGACCACCACTGGGTCCCACAGGACATCCACTACATAAGACCACCCCACCAAGACTAGGAGACATCGGAGATATACCTAATACCCACAGCAAATGCAGAAAGTCAACCAAAATGATGAGACAAAGAAATATGTCCCAAAGGAAAGAACAGGAGAAAACTCAAGAAAGGAAGTAAACAAAATGGAGTCAAGCAATCTACCAGATACAAAGTTTAAAGATTGGTTATAAGGATGCTGAAGGAACTTAGTGAGAACTTCAGTAAAGATATAGAAAACATTGAAAAATGTCATAGAAATCATAAAAAAAGAGCCAGTCAGAAATAAGCAACACAATAACTTGAATAAAGAATACACTAGAAGGAATCAGATTACATAAAGCAAAGGATCAAATTAGTGATTTAAAAGACAAGGCAGCAGAAAACACCCAAACAAAATAGCAAAAACAATTTTTTTTAATGATGATAGTTTAAGAGACCTCTGGGACAACATGAAGCATAACAATATTTATATCTCAGGAGTACCACAAGGAGAAAAGGAAAAGCAAGGGATGGAGAACCTATTTGAAGAAATAAAGACTGCAAATTTCCCTGATCTGTGAAGGAAATAAATATACAACTGGAGGAAGTGCAGAGAGTTCCAAAAAGATGAACCCAGAGAGGCCCACACCAACACACATCATAATTAAAATGTCAAATGTTAAAGATAAAGAAAGAATCTTAAAAGTAGCAAGAAAATGGTAGTTAGTAACCTCCAAGGGAGCTCCCATAACCCCGTAACCTGATTTCTCTACGAAAACATTTCAGGCCAGAAAGGATTGGCATGAAATGTTCAAAGTGGTGAAAAGCAAGGACCTACAACCAAGACTACTCTACCCTGTAAGTCTATCATTTAAAATTGGAGGAGAAATAAAGAGCTTCCCAGACAAGAAAAAGCTAAAGGAGTTCATCACCACCAAACCAGTATTACAAAAAAAATATTAAAGAGACTTCTTTAAGCAGAAGAAAGGGGAAAAAACATAAATATGAATAATAAAATGGTGATAACTATGTATCTATCAATAATCACTTTGAATGCAAATAGATTAAATATCCCAATCAAAACACACAGGATAGCTGAATGAATAAGAAAACAAAACCCATACATATGCTATCTACAAGAGACCCACCTCAAATCAAAAGACACACAGATGGAAAGTAAAGGGATGGAAAAAATATTCCATGCAAATAAAATTTAAAAAAAGCTGTGGTAGCAATACTTATATCAGACAAAATAGACTTTAAAACCAAGGCTAGTAAGAGACAAAAAAGTATATCACATGTTAAAGGGAGCAATCCAACAATATAATATATAATTCTGGTATACATTTATGCATCCAACATAGGAGCACCTAAATATGTAGCAAACATTGATAGGCATAAAGGAAGAGATCTACAGTAATACAGTCATAGTCAGGGAATTTAACACTCCATTTTCCTTAGTTTTTTAGGAGAAACAAAGGAACAAAACAAGGTGAAATCTAACTGGGAATGACTTTCTAAACCAAGAGAGATTTCCTAACAAATTTGTCTAATGAATACACCTGTTTTGGGCACTTTCTTTGATATTTAATTCAGTGTTGTGTGAATCATTTCAACCATTAGAATTGTTGTATTTTGTTGTGTTAAAAGTGCTTTTCATGATTTTTGTTTGTATTTGTTTCAGTATTTTATTAAATTTTTCTTTTTTTTTAAAGATTTATTTATTTTTAGAGAGAGGGGAAGGGAGGTGGAGAGAGGGAGAGAAACATCAATATGTGGTTGCCTCCTGTGTGCCCCCTACTGAGGACCTGGCCCACAACCCAGGCATGTGACCTGACTGGGAATCGAACCAGCAACCCTTTGGTTTGCAGGCCAGGACTCAATCCACTGAGCCACACCAGCCAGGACTAAATTTTTCTAACATGTATTAACACCATTGAATATATATTTCTTAAGAAAGTATCACTCTTGTCTTAGCTGGTGTGGCTGAGTGGATTGGGTATTTCTCCATGGATCAAAAGGTCACCAGTTTGATTCCTGGTCAGGGCACATACCTGGGTTGCTGGCCAGGTCCCTGGTTGAGGGTGTGCAAGAAGCAACCAATCAATGTTTCTCTCTCACATTGAAGTTTCTCCCTCTCTTACCCTCTCTCTAAAAAAGAAAATAAAACAAATAAAATATTTTTAAAAAAGAAAGTGTCATCCTCTTGTGCCCTTAATACATGTCTTTAACTAGGAGAGAACACCAGAAAATGTTCAGTACAGCTGTTCATTAAATACTTAATTGAAGATGGGTATGAATGTGACAAAAAATAAAATGTATTGTTGTCAAAAAGGGCAAAAAACTGAAATAAGCATTTCTCCAAAGATGATATATGAATAGCCAATAAGCAGATGAAAAGATGCTTAACATTATCAGTCATTGGGTAAGTGCAAATAAAAATTGCAATGTGATAGCACTTCATACCTTCTAGGATAGCTATAATTTTCAGAAAATTAATAAGTATTGGCAAGGATGTGGAGAAATTAGAACCATCATGCATTGTTGGTGGGAATGTAAAATGGTGTAGCCATCATAAAAAACAGTATGTTATCCTCAAAAAGCTAAACATAGAATTACCATATGCTGCAGCAATTCCATTCCTAGTTGTATACTGAAAGAAGTGAAAGCAGGTAATCAAACAGTACTTGTATACACACGTCCATAGCCACATTATTCACAATGGTCAAAAGGTGGAAATGATCCAGTGTCTGTCAACAGGTGAATCAATAGAGGAAAAAACAAAAGTGCATATCATGGAATATTATCCAGACATAAAAGGAATGAAGTTGTGATATATGCTACAACATGAATAAACCTTTGAGGACATTATTCTAAGGTAAATAAACAGACACAAAAGGACAACTATTGTATGATTCCACTTATATGAGGTGTTTAGAATAAGCAAATTCATAGAGACAGAAAGTAAAATAGAGGTTACTAGGGGTGGGTGGCGGGGGCATAGGGAGTTAGTGTTTAGTGGGGACAAAGTTTCTATTTGTGGATAATAAAAAGGATTTGGAAATAGAAAGTGATGATTGCACAACATTGTGAATGTGCTTAATGCC
The DNA here is from genome assembly GCA_004024845.1 of Tonatia bakeri. Taxonomy (NCBI): domain Eukaryota; kingdom Metazoa; phylum Chordata; class Mammalia; order Chiroptera; family Phyllostomidae; genus Tonatia; species Tonatia bakeri. The sequence continues at coordinate 7,438 of PVIA01017504.1, forward strand.
ACTGAATTGTTCACCTAAAAATGTCGAGTGTTATACATAATTTACCACAATTAAAAATTTCAAAATATACAGTTTATTATATACCAATTATACCTCAATGAAGTTTATAAAATCTCAAAAAGCCCAATAAAAATTAACATACCTACAAGTACATACAGCCCCATAACTCTCTCAAAGAATATACACTCCATAAACAACAAGTGCTGGAAAGGATGTGGAAAAAAGGGAATCCTAGTGCACTGTTGGTGGGAATGAAGACTGGTGCGGCCACTGTGGAAAACAGTATGGAATTTCCTCACAAAATTGAACATGGAACTACCTTTTGACCCAGTGATTCCATGCCTGGAAATGTATCCAAAGATTCCTGAAACACCAATTCAAAAGAATATATACACCCCTATGTTCATAGCAGTGTTATTTACAATAGCCAAGATTTGGAAACAGCCTAAGTGCCCATCAGTAAATAACTGGATAAAAAAGCTGTGGTACATTTACACAATAGAATACTAAGCATCAGTAAAAAAGAAGGAATTCTTATCTTTTTCAACAGCATGGATAGAGCTAGAGACTATTATGCTAAGTGAAACAAGACAGTCAATGAAAGACAAATATCACATGATCTCACTAATAAAAAGAATCTAATGAACAAAATAAACAAACAAGTGAAATAGAATCAGAGCTCAGAAATACAGAACAGACTTACAACTTTAAGAGGGAGGGGGAGGGGGACTGGTTGAAAGAAGGTGAAGGGATTAGTCAAAGAAAATATATGCGTGACTATTGGACAGGGACAACAGGTAGGGGATTGACTGTGGGAGTGGGGGGCAGGCTGGGAGCAGGGGAGAAAAGTGGGGAGGAATTGGGACAACTGTAGTAGCATAGACAAAAAAAGAATATACACTCCAACTTTATGGATTGTTTTTTTTTTCATCCTTACCTGAAGATATGTTGATTGAGTTTAGAAATACGAAGGGAGAGGGAGGGGTGAAGAGAGAGAAACAGACAGACAGTCTGGTGTGAAAGAGAAACATCAGTTGGTTGCTTCCCAAATGTGCCCCAACCAGTGATTGAACCTGCAACCTAGGTATGTGCCCTGACTAGGTCTCAAACCCCCAACTTTTGGGGCGTATGGGACGACATTCCAACCAACTAAGCCACCTGGCCAGGGCTTTTTTTTTCTTCTTCTTCTTAAGTGTTCACCTGCCAGTCCCAGAGCCTTCTTAGGGGTTGCTACTTCCTGTTTCAGGGCCTCCTGAGGGAATGCTTCTGAGAAGGCCATCAACAAGATCAGAAAGAACTGTTCCTGAAGCTAGAGAAAAACAAAATATCGCCCTGGCTGGTGTAGCTCAGTGGATTGAGCGCGGGCTGCAAACCAGGCATTGCAGGTTCGATTCCCAGTCAGGGCACATGCCTAGGTTGCAGGCCATGTCCCCCAGCAACCGCACATTGATGTTTCTCTCTCTCTCTCTCTCCCCCCCTCCCTTCCCTCTTTAAAAATAAATAAATAAAATCTTTAAAAAATATATATATATCTACAATTTATACCCAGAAGAACTTTACACTTTCCCTATCTTGATCTCAGATTTTTTTTTAGTCTGGTGAGGCAGAGCAGATGAATAATCAGGAAGAGAACAAGGAGGTCATCTTGGTTCACTCTCCTTGAGGGTGAAGACATTCAGCTTCATGTCTCCAAGGTTCTAGGAGAGCTCAGCCTTATAACTCCTTCTAAAAGATGAGAGAAAGAGAGACATCTGCATGTTAAAAGTCACAACTCTGAAGAGAACCTACTAAATTCTCAGTTCCCCTCCCCCCACATAATTTTCCCAGAGACACTACCCAACCAGACCCTCCAGGATGGAGTGGTCCTGCAAAGAAGCTATATGCTAAAGGAAGATAGATCCAGGATTCCTTTTGTAGACCAGCCGTTCATATGGAAAAGCAGCTTAGGTGAGCCCCTAAGTTGAGTGGGGTGGAGTCTCTGGGGATTTCCAAAGCAGGTCAAACAATGTCAGCCAGGTTGATGGAGTTTCAGATATGGCATCAGGTGGCTAGCTCTATGGCTCTGTGGGGGAAGGGTTTAGCAAAGGGACAATGGCCTCTACTAGCCTTGATGCCAGACACTTCAGTTTCTCCTTGTGTGCCATTGGTGCCTTTCAAGCTGCTACCCCAGTGCTGGAGCTCAGAGGGAGTGAGTCTGAGTAGGTGAGTCTGTGTGTGGGTTCTTTAAGAGGAACTGTTTGGGTCTCCATAAGTTTCTCCCACAGACTGGTTTTTGCAGCCAGAAGTTATAGGGACTTGACTCCTGGCACTGGAACCCTGGGCTGGAGAGCCTGGTGTGGGGCTGGGAAATCCCTCCCAAATTTTCATCCACCACACATGGGTGTGGGACCAGCTGGTTCCATGTCTGCACCCTTCCTACCAGTCCAGATGGATGTGGTTTAATTCCGTAGTTGTCAGATTTCCATTCAACTCAACTTCTGATGGTTCTGAGTGATGGTTGTTCTAGATTTTAGTTGTAACTTTGATGTGGTTGAGCAAAAAGGCGAGCCCTGTCTGCCTACACTGCCATCTTGACCAGAAGTCAGTATTTTATTTTGAAATAGTCACAAGATTTGACACTTGGCACACACACAAAAAAATACACTAATAAGTAACAAAAGTGGAAATGTTTATCAAAGTTACAACAGACATAATGTTTAGCTGACAATCACTTCAATACAGTAAGTGATTTAGTACAATAATTTTTGTATTATTTTGTATTATTATCATGTACCTAGATATTTCTGGCTCCAATAACTAAATTTTTAACACTCACATGATGCCAGGATCTGTGTATGTCTTAGGGCTAGATCGTCACATCCTCAAATAACAATCAAATCTGTATTAAGAACACTGGGATTCCATGTATTCTGCCTGCACTGATATCATTTATCTTATGAATAGCAAAAGGTACATAAATAATTCCTTCCATTTATTGACAGGTACTGTGTACCTGGACTGTGCTAATCCCTAATGCTCAAATCATGTACAACAGAAGTAGTAGTTAAAAATTGCTAAAAGCATATGGTCAACCAAGCTGGAAGATTTGTCCAGTAAATAACAAGCCCAAATAGATTCAGTTTATTACTTTACATAGCCAAGAAAAGTGATATCAATATCCACTTCTCTTGTTCCACCAAATGACAACAAAGCAAAGCAGATGACAGGAATTATTAGTGATGTAGAACTCTGTTGCTTAGAAGACATTTCTATACTGCTAGGCATTATTAGACCATTCTACATCCTTCAGCTGTACTCTAAGGTCGGGGGAGGAAGCAAGATTAAAAGTCATGAAACCAGAGAAGTGATAAAACTGCCTGTGACAGGCTCTCCCTAAATATTGAGATGGTGAGAAATGGACACATAGCAGTATTTTCATATTCCTGGAAGATAACAGGGCATTCTACCCAGCTCCAGGTCTAACTGTAGTTGAAACTTACCTGCATAGTCTATATACAAGTTCGTCAGTGTGCTGGCACAGAACAGTCCTCCTACATATACTGTGTGCCAGAAGTAATCTGATGCTCATGACAGCCAATAGAGGAGGATCTTGCCTTGAGTCCCAGATTAATTTAAGGAAGGTGAAGATATATCTGACTCAAAGGCCTAATTCTTTCACTGTACATCAAAATGGCTTTAGTTTTACCAGTGTACCAGGTAAGCACTGTCATTCCAACTGGACTGTAGGATCTTTGAATAGAGAGATCAAGACTTAACCTACTTTTACATCACTGATACCTAATTCAGGGCAAAACAAAGTAGGTACTCATGTAACAATTGTTGACTTATTGGGAATTCATTTTACACTTAACTCATAGCCCACTTGATGGAGTTTGATTGCTTGCAATGACAATTTGTTAACACAATCTCTGTAACATAGGGTTTTTTTTTTCTTAAATGGGGCAACAGAAGAGTAACTGTGTGACTTGATATTAATGCATACCTTATTTCAGGCAGGGGGAAAGAGGGGGTGGGGAGAGAGAGAGAGGACTCTTTCCATTGTGAGCAGAGTAACATAGTAGTAAAACATTTCACTGTGGATTCATAATATCATATAGGTTTAATTTCGGGCTCTGTTATTTTTTGCTAAATAACCTTGGGGATAATTTGCTTGAAGTTCTTTATCTCTATGATTCCTCACCTTTAAAATGTGAATAAGACCAGTACTTAACTCTTAGACATATTTTTGAGCATTAAATTATATACATACATATATACGAATACATATACATATACACCCATATATGCACACACACATTTACATGTATGTATATATACACATATATTTACATGTATGTGTATATGTATATGTATATGTATGTTCGTGTAAACAGTGAGTGGAACATAACAACAAGTACTCAGTAAATTATTCTTGGGCCCTGGCTGGTGTGGCTCAGTGGATTGAGTGCAGGCCTGCAAACCAAAGTGTCACCAGTTCGATTCCCAGTCAGGACACATGCCCGGGTTGCAGGTCCAGTCCCCAGTGGGGGGCCCGTGGGAGGCAACCACATGTTGATGTTTCTCTCCCTCTCTTTCTCCTTCCCTTCCCCTCTCTCTAAAAATGAATAAATAAAATCTTTTTAAAAAAATTATTCCTGGGCCACAGGTTATTATGTCTCAAAACTGTTTTTCAGCCCTGGCTGGTATGGCTCAGTGGATTGAGTGCCAGCCTGTGAATTAAAAGGTTATTGGTTTGATTCCCAGTCAAGGTACATGCCTGGGTTGTGAGCCAGGTCTCCAGTTGGGGTTGAGTGAGAGAGGCAACCAATGTTTTTCTCCCTCTCTTTCTCCCTCCTTTCTGCTCTCTCTAAAAAGTAAATAAAGTATTTTTTTAATTAGAAGAAAAAACTTTTTTTTCAAACCATCCGAAATTGTAGCAGCATCTTCAGAATTCCAGAAATGTGGTTTCCTACGGCCTGTCTGCTCATCTTATCCTATTTGAGATATGAAGTCAACCTTACCTAAAAGGAAGGAGATTATTTTAAAACTCCATGTTGCATCTGTTATGGGCTGAACCATGTCACCCCAAAATTCATATATTGAAGCTCCAGTACCTCACAGTGTGACTGTATTTGGAGATAGGGCCTTTAAAAAGGGGATTAAGTTAAAATAACGACATTAGGGTGGGTCCTAATCCAATTTGACTAGTGTATTTATAAGAAGAGAGAATTTAGATACACAGTGATACACTAGGCACATGTATGTACACAGAGAAGGACCATGCATGGACACAGGGAAAAGGAAGTCATGTGAAATTCAAGGAGAACTCACAAGAAACCAAACCTTCTAACACATTGATCTTGGACTTCTAGCTTCCAGAACTGTGAAAAAATAATTTCTGTTAAGTCGCCCAGTCTGTGGTATTTTGTTACAGCAACCCAAGCAAATAAATAGAATACATGTTTGACATTTTTTCTAAACTGAATGCAGGAAATGTGCCTGATTTATTTGTCTTACTCCAGTGCACACAGTCTGGCACATAGTAGGTGCATAATAAGTACCTGCTCACTGTACAGTGAGCTAGATTAGAAGAGGCTACCATTTACTGAGCGTCTACTGTGGCAGAACAACACGGGGGCAGGTTAAGAGTAAGGGGATTTGGTATCACCATAGATCTGGATTTTAACTCTGCTGCCAACTTTGTACCTCAGGGGCCAGGCCATGCTTCTGTGTCCTCCTCCATGCAGTGAACTTACTGACAGAGCACACTGTGGCATCAAGCTACCTGCTTAATGTCAGCTTTATTACTGACTTGCAGTGTCATTGTGGGCTATTCTGACCCTCTTTGTGCTTCAGTTCCCTCATTTAAAAATAAGCTTAGTAAACACTTCCAAATGGTGCCCTCTGTGTTCCCAGAGCTTCCTCTGTTCTTGCTGTTAACATTTTAGGTGAAAGGCATAGGTGTTATTCAGGGTTACCCTGACATAATAAAAAATGTGAACCCACATATTAGTGGAACTGTCTAATACACATCGGCTCCTTTACTCTCACAAAAAGACAGTACTCTCAGGTATCATATTTCCTTGGCGACTCATCCCCAGTCCATTCCAGTCTGCAGTTCTTCCTTTGTGTTTCTCCTTTGTAGTCTCAAGATTCCCCTAAAAGACTGCTAATTCTTCACATTAAGCCCTTTCATGTAATTTGTCTGTGTGTCTGCCTACTACACTAGACTTCAGGTACTTGAGGAAAAGAATCAAGTTATGTTGATTTTTACTCATCCAACACCCAAAACACTTCCTGAATCTTGGCATAGGAAGAAAACTAAAAGTAAATCCAATGAAAAATTTAAGTTAGGAAATTATTGGAAAATGAATTTAGAAAGAATATAGATAGAATAAACCTGATTCCTTTCTGTTGCATTAAATACTTCATATATGTTCTTCAACATACACCCCACTACATTTGGAATATAGTACATTATTCCCCTTTTCTCATATGAAATTATTGGGACTCAGAGAACTTCAAGTTCATTTCCATGGTCGCAGGGCTGGTAATTAACAATGAACATGGATATAGGCAATCTCCATGTGTTTATTGGTGATGTAAAAAAGTCTCTTAGGAGAAGGTGCTAGAGCCGCATACAGTTGCCCCGTTATACCAGTCAAGTTAATTTAGGATGAGGGGAAGGGCCTCAACCTCATTTTCAAGAAGTGGCCAATCTTGTTACTGCAGACAAAGGGGCAGTACAGTAAATTCTTTAAACTTTAGTTAACCCTCATCCATCGCCGCCCCTTTAACAAGCCAGCCAACACCGCATGGTTATGACTTTCTCAAATTTCAGTTTATGGCAGAGAATGCAAAAGGTAGGGTAAGGCAAGGCTGCCGCCCAACCGCAGAGACAAAACTGGCCCAGATATACAGCTCTCCTTGGTTCTCGTCCACCACCTCCACCCTCACCCACACTGGCCCCACCAGCTCAGCCGCTTTCCTCACATCACCAGGTGCACCCATCCACCCATTTGTCCAGGATGAATTCTGATGCCTGATGGACACAGAGCAAGCACTACTGAAAATAAAGCCAACTGGCTAGGGAACGAAGCTCCAAAGATCAATAGCGCTATTCGCCTGACTGGCGCCCACCTTGTCCCCCAAGGAGAGGGAGCTGGACACCCAGCCTGAGCGCTGGGAGGCTTGAGGGAAGTGGTGAGACCTCAGCAGCGAGGGCGCCACCACCATGCTGCTGGGCACCTTTGGGTACCCAGGCCTGGAGCACTACCACTAGGTGAGATTGGACTTGAGCCCCGTACCTGCCCGCCGAGTCCTGAGTTCTGGATGGCAGGTGCAGAATGCTCAGGAAGGAGCAGCACCGCCTCTACCTGGGGCTCCGGGATCCTGCTGAGTGCTTGAGCTTGGCTCCAGTGCACCGCACAGGAAGGCGGGGCTCTGCAGCCTCGGCAGCAGGGAAAGGGCACAGTTTACAGGCTCACGTCTCTGCGCTGGCGCTTAGGGTCTTCCTTCGCATTGCCTGCCCACGGGGCTGGTCGGTGGCCACCAAATGAGCTCCAGGCCCTCCACAAGGCATCCTCCGAAGGGTCACCCGCCTCTGCAGCCTAAGAGGTGCAGTGACTAGGGCGGCAACATGCCTGAATCATGCCCGAGTGAGTGCCCTCCAAGGAACCGCCTCCGTGCTTGTTAGAATTACTGTGTGAAAGAGGTCTGTTTCTGGACTGGGGAACCTGCCTCGTTGCTCCAAGCTGCTACCTGCTTTCTGTCCATGTTTTTCAAGGAAAATGCCTCTAGTCAGAAAACTGGGCCCACATTTGTGTGTGTACAGCGATAATCTTCCACTCCCACAAGCAAGTGGTGTCTGCACTGTCTCAGGTCGTCTTCTGACTCACGGAACTCGGTTCCTCTTCATACAGTTCCCACAGACCATTCGCAGGTTCTTCAGAGGGACTGCGGGGTTGTGGTGCAGCAGTGAACCGGGTTGTATTTAACAGGCGCGTCTGCTACGTGCGACCGCTGTGTCCAAACAGTCTTGTGGACATTCGTCAGGATATTTTCCA
>PVIA01017505.1:0-15480 GCA_004024845.1 Tonatia bakeri
GACTTTGGATACTTTTTCCAACCACTTTTTGCCTGCAAGGTTTCTTTTGAGAAATCTACTGATAGTCTTATGGGAACTCCTTTGTAGGTAGCTGTCTCCTTTTCTCTTGCTGCTTGTAAGATTCTCTCCTTGTCTTTAATCTTGGGTAATGTAATCCTGACATGCCTTGGTGTGTGCTCCCTTGGGTCCAACTTCTTTGGGACTCTCTGAGCTTAGACTCTCGGAATAGACTCTCAGAAGTCTATTTCTTTTGCCAGATTGGGAAAGTTCTCCTTCATTATATTTTCAAATGAATTTTCCATTTATTGCTCTTCCTCTTTGCCTCCTGGTGCCCCTATGATTCAGATGTTGGAATGTTTAAAGTTGTCCTAGAGGTTCCTACACCTCTCCTCATTTTTTTGAAATCTTGTTTCTTCATTCTATTCTGGCAGAATGCTTATTTCTTCCTTCTTCTCCAAATGGTTGATTTGAGTCCCAGTTTTCTTCCTTTCACTCTTGGTTCTTTGTATATTTCCTTCATTTCACTTTTCATAGCCTTCACTTTTTCCTCTATTTTGTGACCATACTCAACCAATTCAGTGAGCAATCTGATTACCAGTATTTTGAACTGTGATTCTGATAAGTTGGCTATCTCTTTGGGCTTAGTCCTATTTTTGGAGCTTTGATCTGTTCTTTCATTTGAGCCATTTTTTCTTGTCTCAGTGCACTTGTTATGTAGTAAAGGGTGGAGCCTTAGGTATTCAGCAGGTTGGGACAACCCATGTCACTGCATTGTGGCACTGTATGTTGGGGAGGAGTCTGAGAGGGAACAATGCCTCTCATTCAGCTTTCTGCCAACTTTCAATCACTTCCTCTGCTACTCACAAGCAAACTGGGCCCTTCTGGTGCCAATTTCCAGGTGGGTGGTTTTGTGTATATTCTGTGACCCTGTGGGTCTTTCCAATAAACTCTCCTGTGAAGCTGGGAGTTTCTCCCACCACCTCAAGCCTCACAAGTTTTTCAGCCAGTGGTTTTGAGGATTTATTTCCCTGTGCTGGAACCCTGGGTTGCATGGTCTGTCTCACTCCCTAGTTGTTTCTCCTGGCTTATCTGCACACAAATACAGGACCATCCACTCTTCCAGCTGCTGTCTCCCAAAATCCACCAGCTGCTGCCTTGCTGTGAGTCTTTTCCACCCAGCTTCCCATCTATGCCCCTCCTACCAGTCTGGATAAATGTTTTCTCGTTAACTCCTTGGTTGTTGGACATCCATACAATTTGATTTTCTGGCAATTTTGGTTGTTTTAAAATTTATTGTTGTCCTTCTTTAGGTTGTGCAAGGAGGCGCAGTCTTCATCTACCTATGACTTCATATTGCCAGAAGACTCTGGAATTCATAGACATTTTCCAAGAAGCAGACCCTAAGACTATGACATAAGTGCAAGAGGTTCATTTTGGAGGACAAATGGTTGGACACTGTGTGTAGTTAGGGCATTGTATGTGTTCCAGGCATGTTTGGGAAGGAGAACTCCGCAGCCAAGCAGATGGAAGCTAGATGGGTATAGATTTTCTGCTAAATTTACCATATTTATATTCACCTGATGATAAGGTAGAAACACCTCAGTTATGATTGGACCACTAAAATGTAACTGCAAAATAGTTGAGTATAATAAGCTCCAAAATAGTTCAATAGAAACACTGATTATGGTAAGCTATCCCACTTGCCAGAGAATGGGTTAGAAATGAGCATGTGACCTCGCTCCTGCCAATGAGATATGCAGGCAGGTTTGGTGGGCAAGACAGGGTGGTTTGGGAAAAATTTCGTTTCTCCTAACACGTCTTCTTTTCATAGCAATCCTTAGCTGACCCCACTGATCTATCTTTTGTCATGTGAGAGCATATGTTTTCTTTGCATTTGGAGCCATTTTGAGTTGGATTTTCTGTGACTTAAATTTCAAAAGCATCCTATTTGATATATTAATATTTGAGACCTATAATGCACCAACTGGAATAATAAATATCATTTAATTTAACTTTATACATTTACTCTAGAGGCAGGTACTGTTATCTTTAGAGATAAGGAAACTGGAAGTGAAGTAACTTGTTGAAGGTCACAGAAAATGACAGAGCTAGGATTTGAGCCCAGGTTACCCAACTGCAGAACTTGAGTTCTATAATTATGGCTAAATTCCTTTCTGAATGGAACAAAATATTCATAATAAGATAGATTTCCTTATTAAAGAAAGTTGGAAGAAAAGAATTAGTACATAAAAACTTTCATATTGTAAATGAAAAGCAACTGGCCATCTAAGAAAAACATTTGTAACATATAATACATGACTATATGATAAACAAAAGGTTCAGAGACTTAATATATAAAATACTTTACAAATAGAAAAAAAATTGTAAGGATTTTCAATAGAAAAGAGAAAATTAAAAAGTTTTATATTTTCAGTAGGAAAATGGGGAAGGACATTAATTTGTGATTCACAAAAGAGGACATACAATTGACCAATAAATTTTAAAAAAGCCTTAATCAAAGACATAAAAAACCCACAGAATCAAATGTGCGTGACATTGGCAATGATAAAAGAAAAATGTATTTATAGCTAGTGCTGACAAGGAAGAAATAAAATCAGCATTCTCACAAACTTCTGTATATATACAATTGGTAATTGACACTTGTCTTAAATTTAAAAAAATATTTTTTATTCAGCAATTTCAACTTCTAGGAATTTATCCTAATAATTGGTATATCCAATACTTTATGTTCAAAGATATGTATATAATAATTATAATACAAAAATTGGGTACAATCTAAATGTTCAACAATAGGAGAATAGCAAAATAAAATGCTACTGGTAGGCTAGTTTATCAAGTGGCTTGTAACTAATCCCATGTCCCACAAGGAGTCTATAGGGACTGAAACTCAGGCTTCACAGTACCATTAATTTTCCAGACATCTCTGATTTTCTGTCTTCCATCCCTAAGAATGTGTCTTTTGTCCTCATGTTTTTGCCTAATGGGGCAAGATGGCTGCATCACTTCCAGCTTCACATTGCTTCACAAGAAAAATGAAAAGGTAAGGAACTGTGCTTCAGGAAGGCAACATTTTCCCAGCAATTCCTAGCTGACCTCCACATACACTCCATTGCCCACACTGTACTTTGCTGGGATTTTAGCCAGGTTCAATGACCCTTTTTTTTTTCACATGCTTATTCTAAGCTCTGTTTTACTGACCAATGTATTTTTTTTTTTTTGGCAGCAATACCACACTTTTAATTGCAGTAACTTGGTTTGACATTTGGTAGGGCAGGTCTTCTGCACTGTTCTTTAGAAGAAAACATGGACTTCTCTTCACATTTAGTGTTTCAGGTGAAATTGAAATTATAATTTAACTCCTCTACTTTTAAATATTGATTGAATGGTACTAAATTAATGATTAATTTGGCAAATATCACATAATATAATGGTTGCAAAATAGGCACGTGAACATGTTATCATTTACTTAGCTAACTACATGTTATAGATCTTTAGTCTGTTTCCATTTAATCCATTTAAAATAACACTTTAACACCCTTGTATATAAATCTTGCACTAATATCTGATAATTTTCTCATGATAAATTTCTACAAGTTATTTCTATAAAGCTATTAGGTCAAAGTATGTGCAGATTTTTAAGGCTTTTTACATATATTGTCAAATTGCTTTCCAGAAAGTCTTACTTCAATATGGTTTATGAAGAGTGTTAGTGTTCCTACAGTTCTGACAACATAGAGTATCAATTAAAATTTTCATGCCAGCCTGGTATGTTATTTTAATTTTAATTTATTTCATTGTTAATGTTACTGAATTTTAAAAATATGCTTAATATATTTTACTCATACTCATAAAATTAGTGTTTTATTAAAAAGGCTCTACAGCAAAAAACAAAAACAAAAACAAAGAATATTGTCCAATTTTGTTTGTGTACTTGATGGATAATGATTCTAGTGAGCTGCTGAAAAAGTTGCCTTGGGGTGTCTGTAGCACAGAAGCCTGCTGGAAAGTGAAGGGCCCCTGGGTCGGGGTGGTAGAGGGGCCAGAGAGAGACCCTGGTGAGGTAGCACCATTCAGCCTCACTCCTGTAGGTGGCATTTTCTGGCTCTGGTAGCTTTCAAAGGTTGAAATGACTTTTGAAGCTGGAGGTGTATTTCATCCTGAAGGAAAAAATGGTCATGCTTAGAATTCAGGTGCTGTCATAAATGCTGTTGAAAATACCTTTTTGTAGCTGGTGACCACTCCTGTTTCTTTAATAAAAATGCATTGTGGTAAAATACATGTAACATAAAACTTACCCTTTTAAGCATTTTTAAATGTACACTTCATGGCATTAAGGGCATTCACGTTGCTCTGCAACAGTCAATCCCATTTCTCTCCAGATCTTTTTTCATCATCCTAAACCAAAATTCTGTCTCCATTAAATAATAAATCCAAATTTGTCTCTCCTCCAGGCCCCAGCACCTAAACTTCTATTTTCTGTCTCTATGAATTTGATGATGTCAGGTACCTCATGTAAGCACAACCTATTTGTTTCTTTGTGACTGGCTTATTTCACTTAGCATAATGTTCTCAAGGTTCATCCAAATTGTAGCATGTATCAAAATGTCTGCTTTCATTCTTAAGACTGAATAACATTCTTGTTTACTCTTAAGGTCCCATTTAGAGTCTTATGAGACCTTCTAAGTTCATGGTGGTACCTGAGTTGTGCTGAGAACCCAGCTTAAGACAGAACCTACTTGAGAAGTCTCATGGTGTAAATTTTGTAGCCTTTGTCTTCATCACTCTCATGTACATCTGTGCCTCCTGTGTTCCCAAGGGAACCAGGTCCTCTTCAAGTCTGTATAGTTTGTCTGTATAATATGCTCTCTTTTTTCTAGGGTGGTGGTGGTGAGTTTGCTACAATATAGAAATATAAAATACAGGTGAAAAGGAAAAATGTATATTACTAGGTGAAAATTACCTTTTTAAAAAAGATGTCAAGTTTGAGTACATTTTCTTTTTCTGTAATTCACTCATACTGTTGGGGAAAGGCAAGCTACTGAGATGAAATGGCCATTCTGCTGCAAATTATAGGCCTGTGCAGGGGTTTTATTTAATTTTATTAAATTTAAATTATTTTATTATTGTTTTATTACAGTTGTTTGTATCTTCTCCCCCCATTCCCTCCAAACCCACCTCCCTCCCTTGCTTACAACTTCCTCTTTGGTTTTGTCCATGTGTCCTCTATAGTATACTGTTCCTGAAAACCCTTCTTCCCACTGTCCCCTCCCCCATCTCCTCTGGCTATTGTTAGATTGTTTTTAATTTCAATGAGTCTGGTTATATTTTGTTTCCTTTTTTCTTTTGTTGATTATGTTCCAGTTAAAGGTGAGATCATATGGTATTTGTTCCTCACTGCCTGGCTTATTTCACTTAGCATAATGTTCTCAAGTGCCATCCTTGCTGTCACAAAGGGTATAAGCTCCTTCTTTCTCTCTGCTGTGTGGAATTTCATTGTGTAACTATACCATAGTTTTTTGATCTACTCATTTGCCAATGGGCACTTGGGTTGCTTCTAGAACTTGGCTATATTAAATTGTGCTGCCATTAACATGGGGGTGCATAGGTTTTTTTTTATTGCTATTACAGGGCTTTTCGGGTATAATCCCAGCAGTGGAATTCCTGGGTCAAAAGGCAGTTCCATTTTTAATTTTCTGAGGAAATTCCATACTGTTTTCCACAGTGGCTGCACCAGTCTGCATTCCCACTAACAGTGCACTAGGGTTCACTGTTCTCCACACCTAACACTTGTTTGTTGATTTGTTTATGTTGGCCATTCTGACCAGTTTGAGGTGGTATCTTATTGTGGTTTTAATTTGCATCTCTCTGATGGCTAGTGATGCTGAGCATCTTTTCATGTTTCTCCGGGCCCTCTGTATGTCCTCCTTGGAGAAATGTCTGTTCAAATCTTTTGCCCATTTTGAAATTTTTTTTGTCTTCCTGGAGTGGAGGAGTGTGAGTTATTTACATATTTTGGAGATCAAGTTCTTGTCTGAGGTGTCACTGGCAAATATGTTTTCCCATATGGTTCCCATTTGTTTATTCTTTCTTTTATGTCCCTTGCTTTAGAGGACATATCCATGAAGATGTTTCTGTGTGGAATGTCTGAGATTTTCCTGCCAATGTTTTCCTTTAGGACTTTTATGGTATTATGACTGATATTTAAGTATTTTATCTACCTTGAATTTACTTTTGTGTATGATGTAAGTTGGTGCTCAAGTTTCATTTTTTTTCTTTTTTTTATTTTATTTTAATCATTGTTCAAGGACAGTTTTCTCCCTTTTACTCCCATTCCAGCCTGCCCACCCATCCCTCTCCACTTCTCTACCATTACCACCCTCTGCCTAGTTTTTGTCCACGTGTCCTTTAAATTTGTTCCTGTAAACCCTTCCCATTCTCCCCTGAAATTCCCTCTTTTCTCCCCTCTGGTCACTGTCAGCCTGTCTTCTATTTCAATGTCTTTGACTATATTTTGCTTGTTTGTTTGTTTTGTTGTTTAGGTTCCTGTTAAAGGTGAGATCATATGGTATTTGTCTTTCACCACCTGGTTTATTTCACTTAGCATAATGCTTTCCAGTTCCATCCATGCTGTTGCAAAGGGTAGGAGCTCCTTCTTTCTTTCTGCTGCATAGAATTCCATTGTGTAAATGTACCATAGTTTTTTGATCCATTCATTTTCTGATGGGCATTTAGGTTGCTTCCAGCACTTGGTATTGTAAATTGTGCTGCTATGAATGTTGGGGTGCAAAGGTTCTTTTGGATTGGTGTTTTAGGGTTCTTAGGATATAGTCTCAGCAGTGGAATTACTGGGTCAAAAGGCAGATTTATTTTAAGTTTTTTGAGGAAGTTCCATACAGTTTTCCATGGTGGTTGTACCAGTCTGCAGTCCCACCAACAGTTCACTAGGGTCCCCCACTTTTCCAACACTTGTTGTTTGTTGCTTTGTTTATGATGGCCATTCTGACTGGTGTGAAGTGGTATCTCATTGTGGTTTTAATCTGTATCTCTCTGATAGCTAGTGATATTGAACATCTTTTTGTGTGTCTCTGGACCCTCTGTATGTCCTCCTTGGAGAAGTGTCTGTTTAAGTCCTTTGTCCATTTTTTAATGGGGTTGCTTGTCTTCTTAGCGTGGAGTTGTGTTAAGTTCTTGCTTTTTTTCTTTTAAATTTTATTTTAATCGTTGTTCAAGTACAGTTTTCTCCCCTTTACTCCCAATCCAGCCCACCCACCCCTCCCTCCCAACTTCCCTCCCATTACCACCCTCCCCCTAGTTTTTATCCATGTATCTTTTAACTTTGTTCCTGTAAACCCTTCCCCTTTTCCCCTGAAACTCCCTCTTCTCTCTCCTCTGGTCACTTTCTGCCTGTCCTCTATTACAGTGTCTTTGACTATATTTTGCTTTTTCACTGTTTTGTTGTTTAGGTTCCTGTTAAAGGTGAGATCATATGGTATTTATCTTTCACCGCCTGCCTTATTTCGCTTAGCATAATGCTTTCCAGTTGCATCCACGATGTTGAAAAGGGTAGGAGCTCCTTCTTTCTTTCTGCTGCATAGAATTCCATTGTGTAAATGTACCATAGTTTTTTGATCCATTCATTTTCTGATGGGCATCTAGGTTGCTTCCAGCACTTGGCTATTGTAAATTGTGCTGCTATGAACATTGAGGTGCAAAGGTTCTTTTGGATTGGTGTTTCAGGGTCCTTAGGATATAGTCCCAGCAGTGGAATTGCTGGGTCAAAAGGCAGATCCATTTTAAGTTTTATGAGGCAGTTCCATACAGTTTTCCATAGTGGTTGTACCAGTCTGCAATCCCACCAACAGTGCACTAAGGTCTTCTTTTCTCCACAACCTCTCCAACACTTGTTGTTTTGCTTATGATGGCCATTTTGACTGGTGTGAAGTGTTACCTCATTGTGGTTTTAATCTGTATCTCTCTGATAGCTAGAGATATTGAACATCGTTTCATGTGATTTTGGATCTTCTGTATGTCCTCCTTGGAGAAGTGTCTGTTCAAGTCCTTTGCCCATTTTTTAATGGGGTTGCTTGTCTTCTTAGAGTGGAGTCGTGTAATTTCTTTATATATTTTGGAGGTTAAGCCCTTGTCTGAGGTATCATTGGCAAATATGTTTTCCCATACAGTTGATTCTCTTTTTATTTTGATACTGTTTTCTTTAGCTGTGCAGAAGCTTTTTATTTTGATGAGGCCCCATTTGTTTATTGTTTCCTTTATGTCCCTTGCTCTAGGGGACATATCAGTGAAAATGTTGCTGTGTGAAATATCTGAGATTTTCCTATCTACGTTCTCCTCTAGAACTCTAATGGTGTCACGGTTTATATTTGTGTCTTTTATTCACCTTGAATGTACTTTTGTATAAGGTGTAAGTTGGTGTTCTAGTTTCATTTTTTTTGCATGTAGCTGTCCCATTCTCCCAACACCATTTGTTGAAGAGGCTATTTGTGTTCCATTTTATGTTTCTTCCTCCTTTGTCAAATATTAATTGACCATAGAGACTTGGGTTTATTTCTTGGCTCTCTGCTCTGTTCCATTGGTCTATGCTGCACAGGGTTTTTTTTTTAAAAAAAATAAGAGTAGTTTTCCTCCTACTCCTCCCATGAAACTGAAATTGTTTATTTATATGACTCTCACCTTAGGTGTGAACCTTATACTAAACATTTATAGTGTTATCAATCAATGTAAATGTAATCCATCCTGTGACAGGAATGAACTGGCTTTACACCCAGGTGGAATTGAATGTATATGAAAAGGGTTCAACAATGTGATGTTCATGTCCTGGACTCCTGGGAGATTTCCCTTGAACTGGTTCATGTAGTCAAAAGCCTTATACTCTTGTCTGAAGGACAGTTATGATAATTTTAATCATAATAGAGACTGTATGCTGCAAAAGTCTTTAAAAGAATGAACGGGGAGAGATAGTGCAGTGAAGGAAACACAACAGGCCAGTTTGGGCACCTGCATTAGCATGCACCTTCTCTTGTCTGCAAGCATGGTCTACCCTCACAGAAACTCAAGATAACTATGAAAAGTGAAGCGAGGTTGTAAGAGAGGTCACAAATGTTAAGCATGTTAACATTTCCATTATATCTAAAAGATGAAAATGGAAAAAAAAGTAGGTTGTGTTTTTCCTCCAACATAATGTATGCCAGAATGTCACAAGAACTCATTGTCTGTAATGGATAGAAAAATATGGGCAATTCAGGCTAAACAATGAAAACATCCATGAGTCTATAAAAGCATTCCACTTACATTAAGTTCATCTGGTATGGTTTTATCCTTTATTTTTTCCCAATAAGCCTGCTTTTTGAGTAGTAAAATCTTTAAAGTTTAAGCTGCATTTAGAACTGCTTTTCTCTCTTTACTTCTTTCTTAGATTCTAAAATCCCAGAAATGCAGAATTAAATAAAATCAAATTCTTGTATTTGTTTTTCATGCCTCTTTTTTCAGGTCAAATGGTACTGTGATTTTGATGCAAACATCCTAATAATTTTCACAGGAAGTGAATGCAGAGATCTCAGCAGTATATGTGATCAATTGTACGTCAGGAGTCTTTGACCTCAAAGAACTTGTTCAGAAGCCCTGGTGCTGGTCCAGTGCAAGGGCAGACACAAGTTTCTGCTCACTTCTGAGCCTGAAACCTGCTGGGCCATCAGGGCAGGTGGTCCGGGAGCCAGACAATACAGTCGAAGGGGTCTTTTTTGTCTCCCTGGGTCTCCTGCTATTAGAGAAAAGGCCTTCAGGATGGAGACTTTCAGAAGTCAGAAGTGATTTTGAACTTGAGCTGAGATTTTCCAAGTGAATGAGCCTGCTGCAAAGATGGCAGTGTGGTGTGTCTTGCTCTCCCTATAATTATAGGAGAGGGGTTTAGGGACATAGAGTGAAAGCAGAGGACATTTGAGTTTTGGGGAATCTTTGTCATATTACTTTCAGCCCCTCACTGGAGAAAAGAAACCTATGAAAACCCTCCTCTCCTCTGGTTCACTCACCCATGGCCTTCAGAGACCAAAGCTGGCACAAATTAGGATGGCTTTTGGCATTAGACACAGTATATGAAGCTATAAAAATAATTGTCCATATAATCAAAGAATCAGAACTTTTGGGTTGACCCTTATGTATATGTACATGAAACTGCATGTTTTTAACCCAAAAGACAATCAGTCATTCTCAGTTCAAAGCAATTTTGTTTGCCTTTGTTATTGTTTTATTATCCCATAGTACTTTTTCTTTTTATTCTGCTGATCTTTTTTACTCTTGCCTCAGTAAATATGGCAATATCTAAGATGGTCCTTCTTTTCTTTCCCTCTGTGGAAATGAGCCCCAAGCATTTCCTTAGGCATCAAGCTTTATATTGAAAAAGAGTTGAAGTTTGGAAGCCCAATATGTTCAGAAACTATCATAGCCACCCACCTTGAAGAGCAGGAAGTGGGTGAAGGGAGAGAAAGAGGAGAGAAAGTAATGACTAAAGAAAGGACTTAAAAGTCTTTTCTGAAAGGGACATCTGCTCATGTTGCTCCCCTCCCTGAGCCCTTCCTGGCTCTCCCAACATCAATAACAAGCAGAACATGGTAAAGCTCCCCATCTAATTGCAAAACTCCAGGGGCCTGGCCCAAATCTTTCTTTCGACTTTCCACCCTAAAGCTGTCCTGTGGCTAACTCTGGGACACACTCAGCCTTTCCTTTCTGTCAGAGTTAGTTTGTCCTGTTACCTGTAATCTGGACCTGAGAATCTGCTCCATCTTCCCAAGTCCATCTCAATCACTACCCTCTTCAGGACACCAGTCTTTTTCCCAAATGAAATTTAATGTCTTCTTTCTCCCAAGGTCAAGGCCCCTCTCATCACACATTAATGATGTTCTTCCTTCTTTCTTTCCATGCTCCCTCCACAATGACATAAAACCTTTCATCTTCAACTTTGTATTTTCTACCAGTGCCTCTCAGAGTTGTTGAACTGAGTTACTGGAATACACTGAGGTTATCTAGTCACAGAATATGATTGCCTGATATACTTTCTCAACAAACCTCTTACTGTCTAACTGAAGGAAGACTGTGTGACCACAAACCAGATGTTCTTTTTGCAAACATACAAGACTTACAACAGGTAGGCACTCAATCCACAAGCTTAGGTGTGCAAGAAACAGAGTCCTCTTACAACTTCATTTATTTTGTATTTGGACCCTCATACCATTGGGTGGCAGTAGCTTAATTTCAGAGTCTTGAGAAATTCCCACTATCACCAGTCTTGATCCTAAGATCAGGGCTTTCATGATACTGAGGCTGGTGAGATACAGGCTTCACTGGTTTTCCATGTAGCCTGTGGGTACTTCCTGCAATGTCATTGTTTCCTGCTGATCATCCATCCAAGAGGGTAATGCTTAATCATTCCCCACTCTTGACCCAAATTCCATTTCTCTCTCCTACTCCTAGGCCCCATGTGAGCATCTGGGCTCATTATGTTGTTCCTTTATGACATATGGGCATGAGAAGTCTTTGCAACCATCTCAAGCCCTGCACCACTCAGCCACTTGTGGTGAGGCTGTTTTAGGTCTGCCCATTGTATTTACAACAGGCACTGCTGCCTCCTGGGAATCTTCCTAGGACTGAAACACATCCTCCTTCTGTTCTAGAACCCCTAAGGCTCTCTCAGGTTACTGTTACCCTCATTCCAGGGCAGGGCTCTGGTCCCCTCTTAGGGACTCATCTGGGCATCCAAGATCTCAATCACCCTCTTCCTTTCTTCATTCAGGAGTTCTTCATTTCTCCATTCAGGAGTCCTTATGCATAGTCCAAGATCTTTTGTCATTGCCAGATCCTTTTGTGTTCTCTGGAGGCTCAAAAGTCAGAAAAATATATATATATTTCTGTTACTATATACTGGGGTAATGGTCACAGATTACCTTAGGTAACTGGAAGTTTTAAAAAGCGTCAGGAAGCACTGCTTTGTGTGTGTGTGTGTGTGTGTGTGTGTGAGAGAGAGAGAGAGAGAGAGAGAGAGAGAGAGAGAGAGAGAGATACTTTAACCTTCCTCTAACCAAAATGGACTTGCCACCCTCACAACTGTACTTTGGCATGACTTTTGCTCTCTATGTATAGCCATCAGAGAAGGCTCAAAACATTTTGGAAATTGTGTCCAGAGTGAATTTAAGAATCTCTCTTCAGAATTCCTGAAGTGACTACTTTGCAGAGGGAGACATTCTTTGAGATGAGATGGAATGACAGCTGTTTAGGGACACAGGCTCCAGATAGGTCACTGAGACCCTTTTTGGCTGAAATGATTCTCTCAAGGTCTGAGAACTGTTGTTGGAAGACTCAGAAATAAAAACAAAGCTTACTAACTTTTAGTCCAATGTTCTCTCTTCATCTCTCCTCCTTATTCTTATATTTAATAATATAATACATATAAATAATATCATGAACAATCCTTTCATCTCATCTGGCAGCAGTGATGACCTCCTATAACCTCCTGGGCTGGGTGGGGTACCAACAGGCCAGGAGAGCGAGGGTGAGAACTCTTCTGAGAAGGGGTGTGGCGCATGCTCAGTGGCTCTGTCATACCACAGTGACCACCTCTGATTTTGGCCATACCTGCCCTGCTCAGTTAAGTACTTGCTGGACCTGCTGTCATGCCCTACTTTTTCTCCTAAGCAGATAGAACTTTGCCTAACCCAGCCCTGCTATGGTGTTATTTGTATCATGGACAGCAACAGTAATAGATATGGCAATCTCTAGTCCTGCAAGTGAACAATTAGGAGGCTGTTCAACAAATGGGCCATACCCAGTGGAAACCCTTCTTTCCCCACCCCACATTTGGATTGACCAGATCATTAACCCATCCTTTACTGGCTTTCCTCTCTCCTCATCTCATTCCTTTCACTCCTGCTCCCAGGGATCTTTTACCAAATAGACTGCTTGCACCCAAGTCTTGATCTTTTGTGCTGCTAGGGAGAACTTAAACTAAGAAAGGTGAGAGAGGTGAGCTCCTATGCCCGAAGTCCCAGCTTTACCTTGCTTGGCCAACCATGGCCACACAGAAGGTGTGCTTAGAGGAAATATATAAACGTAAATAAAAGAATCAGGTTAATTGATGTATAAGGTATTGACAGCACAATTCACTCTTTAGTGTACAATTTGATGAGTTTTAGACCAATGGATGTTCATGTAGTAGTCATGTAACCACCACCAAAATCAAGGTACAGAGCAGTTTCATCATACTCCCCAACTCCTCCATGACCATTTCAGTTAAATCTCCCTCCATCTCAGCCCCTGGCAACCACTGATCTGCAGATTATGCTTTTCAGAATGTCATATGAATGGAATAATATAGAATGCACTCTTTTGATTCTGGCTTTTTTTACTTAGCTCAAGGAATTTGAGATTCACTCATGTTATTGGGTGTATTACCAGTTTGTTCTTTTTACTGCTGAGTAGTTTTTATGGATGGACCAGTTTGTTTCTCCATTCACCTATTGAGGAGCATTTGGTTTGTTTCCAGGTGATTATGGACAAATCTATGAAGATTTGTGTATGTCTTTGTGTGAACATAATCTTTCATTACTCTACAGTAAACACCCAGGAAAGAAAAAACTGGGTCATATGTTAAGGGCATGTTTAACCTGATAAAACTACCAACAGTTTATGTAAGAAATTCCAGTTGTTCTGTTCTTGTCAGCACTTGGTATTATCAGTTTTATTGACTTCAATAATTCTAATAGTGTGTAGTGGCATATCATCATGGTTTTATTTTGTATTTGTCTGATGAATAATGAAGCTGAGCATTTTTCAGGGGACTTATTGCCTATTTGCATAACTTGATTGGTAAGTGTCTATTTAACACTTTTCCCCCATTTAAAAAAATTGAGATTTTTTTTTTGATATCAGCTCTTTGGATTTTTTCAAGAAAATTTAGAAATTGATATTTTTATGCAGAATCTTGATTCTTTAAAAATTTGTTATATTATATTATTTTCCATTATCACTTAGTCCCCTTACATCTGCCTCCTTCCTGCAATCACACAGTGCTGAATCTTAACACAGGTTAAGGGATTTAGAGAGGCACTTCTGGCCAAGATGGAGGCATAGGTAGATACACTTTGCCTCCTAGCATGACCAAAAGAAGGGCAATAACAAATATAAAAACAAAAAATAACCAGAACTGCCAGAAAATCAAACTGTATGGAAGCCTAACACCAAGGAGTTAAAAAAGAAACATTCATTCAGATTGGTGGGAGAGGTGGAGAAGATACATGACAAGGCAGCAACTGAGGAATGGGTGGCTGAGGTGCTGGCTAGTGGGCAGGGCATCCCCAGAATTGAGTGCAGATAAACTAGGAGGAATAACTGGGAAGTGAGACAGACCACACAACGCAGGGTTCCAGCACAGGGAAATAAATCCTCAATACCTCTGGCTGTAAAAACCTGCGGGTTGTGGTGGTGGGAGAAACTCCCAGCCTCAGAGGAGAGTTTGTTGGAGAGACCCATAGGGTCCTAGAATGTACAGAAACCCACCCACATGCGAATCAGCACCAGAAGGGCCCAATTTGCTTGTGAATAGTGGAGGAAGTGACTGAAAGCCAGAGGAGAGCCAAGCAAGTGGCATTGCTCCCTCTCAACCACATATAGTGCCGCAACAATGCAGGGATGTGATTTACCCTGACCTGGTGAATACCTAAGTCTCTGCCCCTTACTACATAATAGACAAGCTGAGACAAAAAAAATATGGCCCAAATGAAAGAATAGAAGTAAAACAGAAGTCAAAAACAGAAGTAAGCCCGAAGAGATAGCCAATCTATCAGAGGCAGAGTTCAAAACACTGATAATAGGATGCTCACAGAATGGTTGAGCATGGTCACAAAATAGAGGAAAAAGTGAAGGCTATGAAAAGTGAAATGAAGGAAATATACAAAGAACCAAGAGTGAAAGGAAGAAAACTGGGACTCAAATCAACCATTTGGAGAAGAAGGAAGAAATAAGCATTCTGCCAGAATAGAATGAAGAAACAAGATTTCAAAAAAATGAGGAGAGGTGTAGGAACCTCTAGGACAACTTTAAACATTCCAACATCTGAATCATAGGGGCACCAGGAGGCAAAGAGGAAGAGCAATAAATGGAAAATTCATTTGAAAATATAATGAAGGAGAACTTTCCCAATCTGGCAAAAGAAATAGACTTCTGAGAGTCTATTCCGAGAGTCTAAGCTCAGAGAGTCCCAAAGAAGTTGGACCCAAGGGAGCACACACCAAGGCATGTCAGGATTACATTACCCAAGATTAAAGACAAGGAGAGAATCTTACAAGCAGCAAGAGAAAAGGAGACAGCTACCTACAAAGGAGTTCCCATAAGACTATCAGTAGATTTCTCAAAAGAAACCTTGCAGGCAAAAAGTGGTTGGAAAAAGTATCCAAAGTC
>PVIA01017506.1:0-15473 GCA_004024845.1 Tonatia bakeri
CACAGGGGTGTGCAACTATCACTACTGTCTGATTCCAGAACATTCTCATCACTCCAAAAGGAAGTCCCATACCCATTAGCAGTCACTTCTCACCTCCCTGTCCCCAAGCTTCTGGCAACCACAGATCTACTTTTTATCCCGGTAGATTTGCCAATTCTCAACAAATGCCTATGAATTCTCCAGTATGTGGCCTTTTCTTCTGGCTTCTTTTACTAATGTTTCCAGGGCTTATCCACATGGTACCCTGAATCTAGCCATTTAAAACTCCACAACAACGTGCCCGCTCAAGGAAAAGTGACACAGGGTGTGTCGGAGGTGGGCGGTGTCCTGTTGCATCAGTGGACCTGCCCCAGGGACTGTTGATGAGTTTCTGGCTCTGACTCCTTGCTGGAGGGGCATCGTGGGCCCCCTGCCAATGCTGCCCCAGAGGCACTGCGTGGGTCGGGCAGCTGGTCTGCAGTCACATCCAGCAGAGGCAGGAAAGGTGAAACACCAAAGCCTTCCCCGTGGGAAAACCGGCCCAACCCTGGGCATCTTTGTCCCTGGAGTTTTGTAACTGGGGCTGCTCTCTGTTAGCGGGAATGCTCACCTTCTAGACAGGCCCAGAGGGATGTTTCGTGGCTGTGATCACAGCAAAACCAGTCCTTTCCACAGTGACCCCGCGAGCGCCCCCTGGCCTGAAGGCACCCACAGCTTGGCCAAAGAATACCCACTTACACCGCTGACAACGGACTGGTGTTTTCTGTTCTATTTTATTTTGTGAGAATCCATTTTCTCAGCTCACTAATGGATCACAGTCCACAAGTGGCAATGCACGGCCTCAGTGTCCCAGCTCACCACACCGGGGGAAACGGACAAAAATAACCACTGGCAGCACAATTAAGAGCTTTGATCCCTGACTGGTGTGGCTCAGTGGATTGAGTGCTGGCCTATGAACCAAAGGGTCGCTAGTTCAATTCCCAGTCAAGGCGAATGCCTGGGTTATGGGCCAGTTCCCCAGTAGGGGGCATGCGAGAGGCAACCACACATTGATGTTTCTCCCCTCTCTTTCTCCCTCCCTTCCCCTCTCTAAAAATAAATAAATAAAATCTTTTAAAAGGAAAAGAAAAAGCTTTGACTGTTGAGGATCTGCGTGTTTCTTAGGGCTGCTGTAACAAATTACTACAAACGGGATCGCTAACAATCACAGAACCGTGTTCTGGTGCAGTTCTAGATGCTAGAAGTCTCAGATCTAGGCGTCTGCAGGGCTGCAGTCCCTCGGGAGGCCCTTGGGGAGAATCCCTCCGTCCTCTCCCAGCTTCCGGAAGGCAGCCCCGGGCCTTCCCGAGCTGTGGCTTCATCTCTGCTCTCTGCCCCCGTACTCACCTGGCCTTCTCCTCTGTGCTCTGTGTCTGTCTCCTGTGTGTGTGTCTGTCTCTCTGGGTCCAAATCTCTTTCTCTTTTCTCTTTGTAAACACGACAGTTACTGTGTCTGGGGCCCATCTCGAGATCCTCAGTTACTTCTGCAAAGACCCCAGTTTCAAATAAGGCCTTGTTCTGAGGTTCTGGGTGGGCAGGACTTTTGGGGAAGTCCTACTCAACCTACCACAGGAATCTTTTACTTCTGGTTACTTGTAAATGAGAACAAGTTTTCAAGTAACTGTTACTCATTTCTTAGATTCCTTTCAACATGTAGTTATTTTTAGATATTTTAAAGTTAAAATAAACGTTGAACTTGGGCTCTTGAAGTGTTGAACTCTTGGGAACCTGCTAAGTGAAGAGAAAAGGGGAGATCTTAAGAACTAGCTTCTTTGAAAAGCTTCTAAATTTAAATCCCCATGAATATAATTTGCTGTAAAGCACAGTCACGCGATGCTTAGTGACAGGGACACATTCTAAGAAATGTGTCAGTAGGCTGTGTTGCCCTTGCGTGGACATTGCAGATGGCGCCCCCCCAGCCCAGCTGGCACAGCCCACTGCTCCGAGGCCGCAGCCAGTGCTGCAGCTGCTGCGCCACAGAGAGGAGGTGGAGTGGAAGTGCAGGGAAGGACCTGACGGGTCCGCCTGCAGAGGGCCCTTACCACGACTGGAGCTGGCAGGGTGGGGAGTAGTTCTGAGTGAATCCGTGAGTGAGGTGGGCGGTGTGAAGGCCCAGGACGGTGCTGCACACTGCTGAGACTTTGTGGACACTGCACACTCAGGCTACACCACACTTACGACACCGCCCGAGATTACACCGAGCACAGGAGAAAGTGATGCCATCAGGAGGCACGGTAAACGTGAGATGTAGGAGGCTGCTGCTGGGGCCACAAGCTGTTTTTCAGCAGAAGGTACAGTACAGAAACGTGAAAACCACAGACACAGTCATGTGTCATCGCCATCAAGTGCTGTGTCCTGTGCGTGGTGGCATGTGCGCACTTCCTGCAGCTGGCAGCACAGTGGGCCTGTTCACGCCAGCATCACCACAGACACGGGAGTCGTGCACTGTGATGGGTCATTACGATGGCCACAGTGCCACCGGGTGATGGGCATTTTTCAGTTCTGTCACACTTTCATGGGACCACAGCCACGTGCTCGGTCCGTCACTAACTGATGGGTGTGGCGAGTGACTGTATAAAAGGGTGCTCCTCAGGTGTTTGGCTGTTTGCCTGTACTCTGCATTACAGATCATATTCCACCCCAGGCATTAAAATGCCACTTCCACCAAATACAACAGTTTTGTGTATTTAAATCTTAAGAGAAAAAATAATGTTCCACCTGCCTAGCCCTGCACCTGTAAGCACGTGACATTGTTTTCTTCCTGACCTTGAGACATGAGATGTAGAATATACTTGAGCTCACACCATTGCAGTTCTAAAAGGAATACTAATGAAGGTCTTTGCAAGGTTCTGGAATTTTCCTGATGTAGGAGCTGGTGGCCGACCTACTTTCACAGTTACAGCCAGCATCCTTCGGATTGTAGGGGTCGTGAGATACTCAGAAACCAACCTCCTGCCTGTTTGCTGCCAGCACAGGGTGTCTCAGGCCTCTGGAATTCAGTCGTGAATTCCCAAAATCACTCTTCTGTTCCCTCCTGCATGCCAGGGATTAAAAATGGGAGCTTTCTGTGAGCCCAGCAGGCGGCATTTTGATGATTGGGAATAGTTCCCCCTTCTAGAACAAACCAGTTAGATACAGTTGTGCAGGGACCTGCAGACTTTTCTCTAATGAGCCAGCAGTAAATATTTGAGATTTTGCAGACCACAGTCCCTGTCACAGCTACCCAACTGGAAAACAGTCACAGACCACGTGGAAACAAGTGGACCTGGCTACGTTCCCATAAAACTTTATTTACAAAACAGGTGGCTGGTCAGAGGGCCCAGTTTGCCAGCCCCTATAGAAGACCCATTCCCTAGCTGGTGTGGCTCAGTGGATTGAGCGCTGGCCTGAGAACCAAAGGGTTGCCAGTTCAATTCCCAGTCAGGGCACAAGCCTGGATTGTAGGCCAGGTCCCCAGTGGGGGGCACATGAGAGGCAGCTACACATCAATGTTTCTCTCCCTCTCTCCCTCCCTTCCTTTCTCTAAAAATAAATAAATAAATAATCTTAAAAAGACCCATGATCAGCCCTGGCTGGTGTAGCTCAGTGGATTGAGCGCAGGCTGCGAACCAAAGTGTCGCAGGTTCGATTCCCAGTCAGGGCACATGCCTGGGTTGCCGGCCATGGCCCCCAGCAACCGCACATTGATGTTTCTCTCTCTCTCTTTCTCCCTCCCTTCCCTCTCTAAAAAATAAATAAATAAATAAAATATTAAAAAAAAAAAAGACCCATGATCATTACCATTCTTTCTCTCGGGCATGACTCTGATCTGGTCAGGTTGGTGATGAACACAGGCAGAGGGACAGTGGTGAGTCCGCACTGCGAACTCGCTGTGCAGGGCCTTCTCTCAGCCGCACAGACTCTGGTGCCGCTGCAGCTGTCTTTTTCCAGAGATGCAGCGCCCTTGAACAATTCCCCAGGCCATTGAGAGCAAACAGGTTTTTTTTCTGGCATTGCCCATGAACGTTTTTCTTTCCTGCCTTCCGCCTTTAACAGAATGCTTTTTATCTGCTGAAAGAGAAACCCACTGGCCTCTGTCAAGTGTTTGATTTCCTCTGCCCTCCTTACAGCACCTCTGCTAACATTTGTTCTTTATTTCCCACATCATAGTTTTTCTAAAAAAAAGTAAGAAGGCCAGTTGGGGTTTTTGGAAGATTTCAGATGGATAGTAGCCACAGCTATATTAATCTGTTAAAAATAATTTCTTTTCATTAAAGCTTTTTGGCCATGTCATTTTGGTTTCTGTACAGTCAATTGAATTAACAATTATTTGTAAATGCCTGAGAGGAAAGTCGACTGCCCTTCCTGCCAAGGCTGCGCGCAGCAGCAAGGTGGGGCAAAGAATGTTTTGCTGGTGCCCCTGCAGTTCAGCACTTGGCCTTGTACCCAGAGTCATGAGAAATACTCATGAGGCAAATGCTTTTTCTGGGTCTGAACTGCCTGTGCTTGATGTTGAAGGTGCCTCCTTCCTGACATCAGAAAATAGTGTGAAATCAAGCAAGGACCCAGCAGTGACCTTAAGGGAATCCTGGACAGGGCAAGGGTGTCTCCTCCTGGCTCCTGATCTTTCCCATGTTCTTTTTCAGATGTGTTCATAAGGAAGCAGAACACTGAGCCCCTTTAAAAAAAAAATTTTATTTATTGATTTTTGAGAGAGAGAGAAACTTTGATTTGTTTTCCCACTTATTTATGCATTCATTGTTTGCTTCCTGTATGTGTCCTGACCAGAGGGATCGAACCCACAACTTTGGCATATTTGTACAACAGTCTAACCACTGACCTACCTGGCCAGGTTGCCTCTCACACGTCTCCTGACTGAGGATCGAACCCGCAACCTACTCATGTGCCCTGACCAGGAATCAAACCAGTGACCTTTCAGTTCACAGGCTAATGCTCAATTCACTGAGCCACACTTTTTTTTTCCTCTCACTCAAAAACATTTTTTCATTGCTTTTAGAAAGAGAGAGGAAGAGAGAGAGAGATTTCTCTATGCGAGAGAAAAGCACCAATCAGTTGCTTGGACTGGGGATCGAACCCACAACTCTTGGGTTATAGGACAATGCTTCAACCAGCTGAGCCACACTGGCCAGGGCAGCTCCTCCTTTTTGCACATTGCTGTGCATCACCTTCTGGTCTCCTGTCTGGATTTGCCCCACTTCAGCCTCTCGCTGAAAGAGTGTTTCCACCAGTGGCTGAGGTCATTCTAGAGGAGTGATTCTTCCTAGGTCACCCTTGGTGAAAAGTTCCAAGGACACCTCTGTATAGCCCTTAGTGTGGTTGTTAAACTTGTTCATCAGAATGATTCAAAACACCAAATGGAGTGCCTTTGGTTCCCATATTTTCCATTAACCATGCTTTTGAATTGCTAAGGCATTTTGGGGGTGTAAGTGCTAAGAGGCAGAAACAAGGAACTTCCAGGTCACTTATAGCCCTGTGGAGTTTCCCGTGTGTTGGAACCAGTCTCTTGATGAAGCTACTGGGTCCTGTCACTCAGGACAGTTGTCAGTAGCAAAAATGGAAAGCAGTTCTTAATGCCACTTTGCCACTTCTGTGATGGAGAATGTCCCGTTTGTGGGAAAAAGTCTCCGTCCACCATGGTAGAAAAGCAGCCGCTCTGAAGTTCAAGTCTCCTGCAGCACTAGTTGCGTCTTTTTTTAAAAATCGTTTTAACCACTTTTAAGTGTCTAGTTCAGTGGCGTTGAATACATTCACATGCTGTGTATCCATCTCTGGACCTTCCTTGTCCTCCCCAGGTGAAACTCTGTCCGCACGAAACAAACACTCACTCCCCAGCCCCCAGCACCCGTCTGCTTCCTACGTTTTGTGAATCTGACTCCTCCAGGAACCTTTTATGAGTAGAACCTCATGGCATCTGTCCCTTTGTGACTGGTGT
This sequence comes from Tonatia bakeri, assembly GCA_004024845.1. Lineage (NCBI taxonomy): Eukaryota > Metazoa > Chordata > Mammalia > Chiroptera > Phyllostomidae > Tonatia > Tonatia bakeri. Next base: position 5,951 of record PVIA01017506.1, read on the forward strand.
GTTTCACCAAGCATAATATCCTCAAGATTCCTTCATGTCGTAGCAGGTATCAGAGTGTCCTTTCTTTTTAGGGCTGAATCCTGTTCCATTGACACACTACATTGTGTGTACCCATTCATTCTTCCATGGACACCTCAGTGGTTTCCACTTCTGGGCTGTTGTAACGCTGCTTGAACATGGGTGTGCCGATACCTGTTTGTGTCCCTGCTTTCTGTTCTCCTCAGCAGTGGGGTTCCTGGGGCATGAGGTGACTCTGTGTTTGCCTCTGAGGATCCAGCAGACTTTTCCACTGCAGCCATACAGTTTTACAGTTCCACCAGCAGCGTACAAGGATTCCAGTTTTTCTGAATCCTCATTAGCACTTGTTATTTGCCATTTTTAAAAGTTATACTGCCCTGGGTGGGAAATAAAAAAAAAAAAAGGTGATACTGCCCTAATGGTGTGAAGTGGGACCTCATTGGGGTTTTGATTGCATTTCCCTAATGATTTGTAATGTTCAGCATCTTTTTACAAGCTTATAGCCATTTGTATGTTTTCTTTGGAAAAATGTCTGTTCAAACCCTTTGTCCATTTTCAAATTGGATTGTTATTGTATGTGTGTGTGTTTATCTTTGAGTTCAAATTGTAAGAGTTCTCTACACTAATTGCATCTGACATGGTAGGATCTGGCAAGAACTTAAAAGCAAGTCTCAGATACAACCTTGAGGCATACCACAGGAAGCGGGCATCTGCTAAGTGTGGTCCCAGGCCTGGGAAGGAAGCAGAATTGGCACAGTGAAGTCTCCCAACTAGAGACCAGCCTACTCGCTGTCATCCTCCTAAGAGGCAGCTGCATTCATGAGCTTTACAACCAGCATGAAGCCCGGCTGGTGTGGCTCAGTGGATTGAGTGTCTGCCTGCAAACCAAAGGGTCATGGGTTTGATTCCCAGTCAGGGCACATGCCTGGGTTGCAGGCCAGGTCCCCAGTAGGGAACACACAAGAGGTAAGCACACATTGATGTTTCTCCCTCTATTTCTCTCTCCTGTCCCTCTCTCTGAAAATAAATAAATAAAATCTTTAAAGCCAGCATGAATCACTAGGAAGAAATCATGTGACATCACCCTTGTTGCCTCTTCTGGCAGGTGGTGAAATATCTAGTCCAGTAGAATAGATAGACAGGTGGTGTGTGCAGAAGTGGGAAGTATCTAATTGGGTCCCCCATGATGTTCTTGGGGGCAGGAAGAGGAGCCCATAGAGATATTAAGATAATTCTGAGCCAGTCCTCCTTTAGCCGGGCTCACAACAGTTTGGGTAAAAGTTCCCCAAAGGTGTTGATTAGCACACTAGGTCAACTTAGAGGTAGAGCCCAGGGTTCCATCTGCCGCTGTGCTCTGTCCTGACTGGCTGTGCACCTTGTAAGTTAGGAAGACAAAGGTGTGGGAGGAAGTGTGCTTATCAAAGCTGGAGATGACCACTGGAGGGGTAGCCTTCCTCTCAGTATCATAGAATCAGGACCCCAAAATCTCAGGGACCGAAAGTACTGGCAATAGCCAACAAAGTGGACTTGAGTGTGATGGGTGTTTGTATTCCTGTGCCTGGGTCTGAGTCAGCATTTCCCCGCCTCAGCCCTGTGGACATTCGGGGCCAGGTCATTCTCTGTGGCGGGGCCATCCTATCATTATAGGCCACTGAGCAGCACAGTTGGTACCAGCAGCATTGCCCCAGTAGTAGCCATCAAAAATGTTTCCAGACTCTGCCCAATGTCCCCTGGGGGACAGAATCACCCCCGATTGAGAAGCACAGGTTTAAATAAGCAGCTACGTGTAAGTACAGGATAAAGAAATAGGGCCGAATGACAACCTATGAGAAAGCAACTTAGAAATTTCAATTGGTGATGATTATAGTAAAAATAACAGTTCGAGCCAGTGGCTGTGGTACAACAGCCCTCCCTCTTACCCCCACTCTGCCCCACCTCACCAAAAAGAGAGTGCGGCTAGGCTGTTCTGCTGCCGAGACCAGCTGCAACAAGCAGGGACCCTCAGGGCAGTTAACTCCACATCTTACCCTGTTGTGGGTGGAAATGGGGTCCTTTCATGGCATTGTGAGGGAAGCATTTCTGGGGACCCACGCACACGGGAGGTTGAGGTGTTGTGGTAAGATTTCTTGGGATAAAGATAGAAGGCTGCCACCAGGTTCCCATTGTCTCATCTCCGTCAGTCCCACTGTGGAAAAAGTCCAGCCTTGTCTTCATCAGGCCGAGAAATAGGGCCAGTGTCCAGAAATTCTGCACCATTGCTTTAGTCCACGGCAAAGCTCAGTCCAGTTCAGCCTTTGTTCCTGCCCAGCTAGTGTAGTCTCTCTTCCCAGCTGCTCTCCGGTAGGTGCTGTGTCACTGCTATGCCCAGGCTCACGCTTGGAGCCTGTGCGTGGAGCCCATGCGGTGCCCGGCCCGGCGGCTGAGAGGCCCACAGAGCTGCCCGGAGAGAGAAGGTGCCAGTGCACGGCAGGCGTGGGTCACCCAGCCAGAGAGGGTTTGTTAAGCCTGGGTTGTGTTATCTTAGGCTTGGGAAGGATCAGCCGCTCTTTCAAACTAACCTGTCAACTTCCCAATCCTTCGTGGGCTAGCATGGGGTCCTGCTCCTAAACAGTCCCTTTCCTAGATTTTCCAGGGTTCTGGGAACCTCATCCAATCTGATCCTTTTCCCATCGAGACAGGCAGACCTTCATGGTTGCCATCGTAGTTCCTACTGTGCACGTCTCCTAGTAGATCTTCCCCCCCGTACTGTCTTGGCTTCGACTGCACTTGTGCCCAGCAGAGGCTTCCCCCCATATCGTTTGTTCCTTCCTCCCTGCTTGGGGGCAGGGGCATTAATCCCTTGGCTGGGCTTTGACACAGTCCTCTGGGGCGTCTGAAGGTACAGCTTACAGGCTTAGTCAGGCTCATTGTCCGAATCAGCTCCCTGGTTTATTAGGCTTAATTAATATCTGGCTCCCTTCACTCCTTCCCGTTGTCAATACCCAGCTCCCTGCACCGACAGTGCCACTCAGTCCCCAGGCAGCTATGCGAAGCAGTCTCCCTGTCACTGGAATCTCAGCCACTCCTCGTCTCCAGGCACCTGCTACATCCAAATTTCCATCCCTCGTTTAGACCTGTCTCCTGAGCACCACACTCCCACATCCAGCTGCTGCCTGCCATCGCCGTGAATTCTCATGGGTAGCTTAGGGGACTCAAATTGGAGATGGAACTCTGCCGGCTTTCCACTCTTCCAGTCTAATTCTGCCCTTCCCAGGTCACCGGTGTTGGGTCCTCTGTCTCCCTACACCCACCTGCATCCCCTTCCAGTCAGTTCCCATTGCAGCCACTGTCTCTCTCTCTCTTTAAAGTATGTGTGTACTTATTTATTTTTAGAGAGAGGGGAAGGGAGGGAGAAAGGGAGAGAAACATCAGTGGGAGAGAGAAACATCGATGGTTGCCTCTTGCGCCACACCCCAACAGGGGACCGCACCTGTAACCCAGGCACCTTCACTTTGCGGCATAACATCCAACCAGCTGAGCTACGCCAGCGAGGGCTGCAGCCACTGTTTCCAGAGACACAACTAACACCTGTGCATAAACCTTTTGTATCTTCATTTCAAGGATACATTACTGTATAAACTCCAGGGGCCCCTAAAGACCCGTGATGGAACCTTCATACATCAGAGGTGCCCTTCATCCTGCCCTGTGGTCCACTTTGTTTCTCCACATCTCTCCTCTGACGTACCCCTGAGCAGGCACCCCCCTCCCCTCTCCCTTCCCTGGCAAATGCTCATTGAGCAGCCACCGTTCACCAGGCACTGCCTGCAGTGAACAGCACGGAGGTTCCCACCCACATGCCACTTCCTCTCCAGGTAAACATGAACACAGTCCTCTTTATCTGTAGGTTCCATGTTCACGAATTCACCCAGTGCCTAAGACTTCTCCAACCCCAGAACCAAAAGCGTCAGAGCCTTCTGGGTGGTTCACCGATGTGCACCAGACGGCAACACACAGTATTTGAGTCGCTCGAGAAGCCCAGTCCCGGATGGGCTGGAGCGCTGGGACATCTGCCTTCTCACTTCAGATCCAGCTGTGAACAGGGTCCTTTCTGCAGTGTGGGCAGTGCCACGTCTCTCAGTGTTGTGCTTTTCATTGGTATTTCATCTTTGTAAGTGACGCTGAGAGAACAGTGCTGAAGCTCCGCCTCACATTCCTGAGCACTGGGAGACTAGGGGCATCTTACAGCAAAGACGTGTGTCGTGTGTCAAACAAGCTTCATTCGCGTCTCAGCTGCCCTGCTGTGGCCCTCATTCCAGTGCGACTGAGTCACAATGTCTGTTAAATGAGTCATCTTCCAGCTAGAACACAGGTGATCTGTGGATGGGTTGACAAAGCTGATGAGAGGCCTCGTGGAACCTGCTCCCGGAGTTCTTCGGGGAACAGGGGCTTGCTGTTCACCAGTTCAGTGCTCCCAGCGCTGCGTGGCCAAAACTGCTGCCGAGAATGAGCATCAGCTCCCGCAGGGCAGAGGGGTGCCCGCAGGGAAGTGCAGGCGGGGGTGGGGGGGTGGGGGGTGGCTGCTGGGGCCTCCCTGGGCAGGCGGGGACAGGCTGAGGGAGCAGTGAGTGCAGGAGCCCCCGAGGTGCATGTGAGGGACTCAGGTGAGGCTGGGGTGGCTGGCGCCACTGGTGAGGAGGGACAGCACAGGGCCCTGTCGGCCAGAGGCCAACACTATCCGCAGCGATGGTCTCAGAATCAGTCGGCGAGCCTTGTGGGCCATCTCCCTCTCTGCCACGTGCTCTTTTTCTTTTCTTTCTTTCTTTTTTTTTTTTTACAACCTTTTAAAAATGTAAGGCCTGTTCTTGGCTCATGGAGTTGCTGGCCCCTGGGCCACACTGTCCCATGCCCTCTTGGAGGCCACAGTAAAGCAGGGGCTCTGAGGGAGGTGGGGCCCTGGAGGGCTTTGAGCAGGGAGAGGTCTCCTGGCTTGGTGTTAATGGCATCATTCTGGCAGCTGCTTGGGAGTGAGCAGTAGCACAGATAGGCAACACAAGTGTCTACATTGTGCCAGGCACTGTTCTAGAATGTTCCCCATCCATTACAGCCACCTGCTGGAGAGGGCGCTCCTGTTACCCCGTCATACAGGCAGGAGAATGGAGGCAGGGGGCAGTCTGGTCACTGGCTCAGGACCTCGTGGGCGGGGTTTGAACCCGAGGGAGTTTTTTTTTTGTTTGGCTGGTTTCTGGTCTGCTTTCTAGGTTCCACACATAAGTGAAGTCATAGGGCGTTTGTCTTCCTCTGTTCGACTTGTTACACTTAGCTTTATATCCTCGGGGGCCATCCGTGCTGTTGCAATTGGCAAGACTTCCCTTTCTTTATGGTTGAGTAGTGTTCCATTGTATATATACCACCTCTTCTTTTTTAAAAAAAACATACTTTATGGATTATGCTATTACAGTTGTCCCAATTTTCCCCCTTTTCCCCCTCCACCCAGTACCCCTATTCCCTCTTACAATCCCTCCCTTAGTTCATGTCCATGAGTCATTCATGTAAGTCCTTTGGCTTCTCCATTTCCTATACTATTCTTAACATTCCCCTGCCTATTCTGTACCTACCAATTTCTACTTCCTAATCCCTGCACCTTTTCCTCCATTCTCCCCTTTCACCCTCCCACCTGATAACCCTCCAGATGATCTCCATATCTATGATTCTGTTCCTGTTCTGGTTGTTTGCTCAGTTTGTTTTTCAGATTCAATTGTTGATAGTTGTGAATTTATTGCCATTTTAATGTTCATAGTTTTTAATCTTTTTCTTAAATAATTCCCTTCAACATTTCATAAAATAATGGCTTGGTGATGGTGAACTACTTTAGCTTTACCTGGTCTGGGAAGAACCTTATCTGCTTTTCCATTCTAAGTGATAGCTTTGCTGGATAGAATAATACTGGTTATAGGTCCTTGCTTTTCATTACTTGGAATACTTCTTTCCAGTCCCTTCTAGCCTGCCAAGTCTCTTTTGAGAAATCAGCTGACAGTCTGATGGGAACTCCTTTGTAGGTAACTGTCTGCTTTTCTCTTGCTGCTTCTCAGATTCCCTCTTTATCTTTAACCTTTGGCATTTTAATTATGCTGTGTCTTGGTGTAGGCCTCTTTGGGTCCAACTTGTTTTGGGACTTTCTGTGCTTCCTGGACTTGTGTGTCTATTTCCTTTACCAAAGTAGGGAAATTTTCTTTCATTTTTTTCAATACGTTTTCAATTTCTTGCTCTTCCTCTTCTCCTTCCAGCACCTCTATGATTTGAATGTTGGTACGTTTGAAGTTGTTCCTAGGTTCTTTACCCTATCCTCATTATTTTGGATTCTTTTTTCTTCTTGCTGTTCTGATTGAATTTTTTTCCTTGTGTTCCAAATCATTGATTTGATTCTTGGCTTCATCCCCTCCACTGTTGGTTCCCTATAAATTTTTCTTTATTTAACTTAGTATAAGCTTTATTTCTGCCTGTGTCTTTTTCATGCTGTTGAAGTACCTAGTGAGTTCCTTGAGCATCCTGATAACCAGTGTTTTGAACTCTGCATCTGATAGATTGCTTGTCTCCATTTCATTTAGTTCTGTTTCTGGAGTTTTGTTCTGTTCTTTCATTTTGGCCATATTTCTTTGTCTCCTCATTTTGGTGCCTCCCTGTGTTTGTTTCTGTGTATCAGGTAGAGCTGCTTTGACTCCTTGTCTTAGTAACGTGGCCTGTTGTGGAGAATTGCACCCCTAAGTAGGATGGGGCAGAGCCCTGAGTGGGGCAACTTGTATGAACCAGGATGATGGAGTCTCAGATATGGTGCTGCAGCTCTGTGGCTCGGGTGTGGGGGTGCTCAGAAAAGGGACAATGACCTCTGCCTGGCCTCTGGAGTTTTGTCTCAGAGGGAGCTGTCCCCCGGCACTCAACCTGATACCATACACTTTAGTTTCTTCCCGTATGCCACTGATGCCCTTCCAGCTACTGCCCCAGTACTGCAGCCCAGAAGGAATGAGTCTACATTAAGTCCCAAGTGAGTTACAGACCCTTTAGGAGATGCCTGAGAATCACACAATTTCTTCCGCTACCCCCAACCCACACTGGTTTTTACAGCCAGAAGTTATAGGGACTTACCTTCCTGGCGTTGGAATCCTGGGCTAGGTGGTGTGGTGTCAGGCTGGGATCCCTCACTCACAAGATATCCTTCCTGATTTTTATCTGCCACATGCAGGTGTGGGACCACGGTTCTGCCGCATCTCCCCCACTCCTGCCCAGCTGAGTGAACGTGACTTCTTTAGTCCCTTGGCTGTCAAACTTCCATAGAGCTCAATTTTCTGATGATTCCGGTGATGGTTGTATTGTAGTTTACTTGCAATTTTTGCTGTGGTTGTGGAAGGAGGTGAACAGTGTTCACCTACACCTCCATCTTGACTGAAGTCCCCATCACCACCACTTCTTTATCCATTCATTCATCCATGGACGCCTGGGTTGCTTCCATATCGTGGCTATTGTCAATAATGCTGCAGTGAGCATGGGGTGCATATATCTTTTCGTATTCTTTGGGTAAATGTCCAGGGATGAGTCGTGTGGTAATTCTTTTCTTACTCTTCTGAGGAACCTCCGTGCCCTTCCCCACAGTGGTTGCACTCTGTGCACTACTCATGTCCCTCGTGGGCGGCTTCCCGAGGGGAGCTGAGCCCCGCCAAGGGCTACGGCTCAGGCATGCAGAGATCACCAGCTGACTGAAAAAGGCCAGCAATTATTCTTAAAAGTTGGATGCCTTACATACTTTATTTCACTTAAAGATGGTAAATGTATTTTTTATTTGCTAGTCTATTGGTGTAACAGTCTTTACTTGGGGAATGGAAACCCCTGTCATCTTTCTTGCCTTAAATCAGAATTATAATACAGACTGTGCTCTCTGACATCCATTGAATGGGAATCTAAAGAAACTAGAAGCCATCCGAATGCTGGGTCCTTTTAGGGTTCTGTGATCACTTCCTCTAAATTTTTTGGGGGGAGGCTTTTACTTACCTTCTCCTCCTTGGATGGCATTTTGTTTTGTTTGTTTTTAAGCAACTTGCTCATACACCTTTTTAGAACACACGGCTTCGTTGCATGAAAACACTCTCTTGCACTGGTGGGTCATGACTTTAGGTCACATTGTATCATTGGAGACCGTAATTATTACAGCAAGTACTGCTGGCACGCGCAGCTCTGGAAGCAAACAAGTGGCTCCAGCTGAGCAAAAGTTTACAGGCACTCGGCTGCAGTGTGTCCTGTCTGCCATCATTTGCCTGTCCTGAGTTGTGTGCATGGGTGGGGAGGCTTCGGCTATCAGGGTGAACCTGTTAAATGGAAGTTGCTTTAGAGTGTGTCGCTTACAAATGTGCCGTTCGCCCAGGACGAACAGTAGAGAGCTCCTCCACAAACTCTGCTTTTACTAACTGCCATGCTTCGGACTCTCCGTCTTCAGCCTGCAGCCGCCCCTCGGAGATACTGCAGGCTTGGTTCCAGGACCCACGCAGCAAAGCAAATATCGCAGTAAAGCGAGTCACACACAGTTTGTGGTTTCTCGGTGCATGTAAAAGTTATGCTTACCTGGCTCTGGCTGGCCGGCTCAGTTGTTTGGAACATCATCCCATACACCAAAAGGTTGCGGGTTTGATTCCCAATTAGGGCACATAACCTAGGTTGCAAGTCCCATGTAGGGGAGGCAGCCAATCAGTGTTTCTCGCTCACATTGATGTTTCTCTCTCTCTCTCTCTCTTCCTTCTCCTCAGTCTAAAATCAGTAAACATATCCTTGGTGAGGACTTAAAAAAAAACTGATGGTTTTAACTACTTTTTAAAAAAGTTATGTTTACATGTACTAGAGTCTGTTAAGCATCCAATAACATGTCTTAAAAAGCAAGGTACATATCTTAGTTAAAAAATGCTTTATTGCGGAAAATGCTCACTGTTTTCTGAGCCCTCAGCAATCTGCCGCTTTCTGCTGACATAGGCCCCACCCTGATGCTGATGCTGGTGGACGCTCAGGGTCTTCGAAGTGCAGTGGGGCGAGGGCGCCCATCTTCTTGTCTCACTGCCCCTGTGTGTCCACATGCAGATGGCCCCCAGGCTTCCCCCGGTTGGTGTCACCCTGCTTCCAGAGGGGTTTTCAGCTGTTTTTAGGACTTCTGTAACCAGAGTTCCAGGGGCCCTGTTCACAGTGAGAATTCTGGTACCCTTCCTGCCTCTGCCCCACCTCCATGGAAGCAGTGCCCAGGGCCCCAAACCACAAGTCCCAGGCATCCCGGACTCCTCCGTCTGCCCCATCTCTTTAGAATTTATTTACTTACTGATTTTAGAAAGAGGGGAATGGAGGGAGACAGAGAGGGAAGGAAACATCAATGCAAGACAGAAACATCAATCAGTTACCTCCCGTACGTGCTCCGACCAGGGACCACACCCACAACCTAGGCGTGTGACATGACTGGGAATTGAACCAGTGAAACTTTCACTTTGCAAGACAACACCCA
>PVIA01017507.1:0-15480 GCA_004024845.1 Tonatia bakeri
AATCTAGGAAGCGTCAGTAAGTAGGAGGTAACTTAAAGTTTGGGTGTGGGTGAGATTGCTAGGGGCACTGACTACGGGCAGCTTGAAGGAAAATAGAAGTTTGAAGGCAGAGCCCTGAACAGCACCAATATTTAAGAAGAGGACCAAAAAAGAGACCACATCAGAATAACCAAATCGGTAAGAGAAAACCAAAAGGAAGTAAAAGGGGAGTTTGAGACAGTATCAATCCTTTTAGAATTAATAACAATTTATCAATATGTACTTTTTAAATGTTTTTTGAGTTTTTAAAATTTATTTTTAGGGAGGGAAAAGGAGGGAGAAAGACAGGGAGAGAAATATCGATGTGTGGTTGCCTGTCACATACATCCTGCTGTGGACCTGGCCCGCAACCCAGGCATGTGCCCTGACTGGGAATAGAACTAACGACCCTTTGGTTCGAAGCCAGCACTCAATCCACTGAACCACACCAGTTAGGGCTCAATATTTACTTTTACATTTAGTTCAAAGATAATGGTATTTGATACAAACTTCAAATTTAATCAACAGGGCTTTAAGTAAATATTACAAGTAGCTTAAGAGGAAATGTTTATCATATTTATAATACAAGAAGCAAATACATACGAATGGTTATAGTTATCAGCATATAATAATTTTTTTGACAGCATTTTGGTTAGGAAAACAACTCCTGTCTTACTAAAAAGAAATAAATTTCTGCTTCTATAGAGAATGCCAACGCAAAAAAACAAATCAGGCCTCGGTGGCTGCAAAAACTAGAGAGACACACAAAGTAAGAAAGTGGGTTAAGTATTAATTCAATAGTTTCAGTGCGCTGTAAGTAATTTCATGACTCTATAATAGATGTAAAGATGGGCAGGGGTTGTGGGACAAGGAAAGATTAGGGAAAGAATCTTTCTGAAAACTTGCAATATAGTGACAGCAGTTTAATCTCCAACTAGAAAAGGGCACATTTTGGGGAGGTTGCTTTGCAGCCATTACCATGGAATATTTGTTGTCATCTCAAGTCCAGCGTTACTCCGTTTCAATCACCTAAACTTTGACATACTGCCACCAAGTGGTAGGAAGTTTATAAAAGAAGATATATTTTCTCTGCATTTTATTCTTTTGAAACCACAGTACTTTTTTCTGAAATTTATTTTATTCTACTGAAGTTACACACACACACACACACACACACACACACATACACACACGATATTATTTATTGGTCCCTGTTGATATACTGCCTATATCCCCTCAGTCAACTCTTGAGGTCCCTTGAAGCTTCATGGAGTTCTTTTCTTTGAGGTCTGTCCAGAGGGTATCTAGCCATGTAATATGAAAAATAGAGACATTTATTGGAGAAGATACAAGAAATATTGTACACAGGACAATGACACCTTTGTCTCCTTCAAAGTAGACACCTTGGGACCTCACACAGTTCTCCCAGTCACCATCCGCTGCCCCATCGGATTTCCTTGACTCTCTTCCACGGTCTGAAATCTCTGCCCTTTCAAAGGTGATTTTAGTTTTGGGAAAAGCCAGAAGCTGCAGGTGCCAAATCTGAGCTGTAGCGGGGCTGAGTCACCTGGGTGATTTAATGTTTCACCACAAAACTCTGTATGAGATGTGACACCTGGGTGGGTACGTTGGCATGATGAAGCTGACAATCCCGTTGCCCATAGCTGTGCCCTTCTGAATCATCCGAACAGCTTCTATGGAAGAATGTTCAAGCTTAATGCAAAATTTGATGCAGATTCATTGCTCTACTCGCTCAGTCATTTTGAGTGTGGCAGTCACACAGTACACATGCTCACTCGACAGGGTGTACTGCCCCCACTGACTAGTACAGTGAAGTCATCAGTGTTCACATATGTGCATTCCAGTCCACTCTCCTTGGCTGCCAGGTCACACTGATGTGGTGCAAACCACTCTCATTATATTAACAATGGCTGGACTTTTGCAGACAGGCTGTATGCCAAGGCCATCTTACCTCAAGCACCTGTGTCTCTCTGCCCAGAGACCTTCTCTGGTCTCAGCAGCGTGCTCAGCCCATTTGTGGGGCAGAATTATAAGGGTGCAGAATAACCAAATAAATGAGGGATGAGAGCTGTGGATACATATCCTAGCTTCCTCTCCCATTGAAGGGACACTTCCATAGTGAGTTCTAATCAGCTCTATGAACTCTCAGAGCTACCCAGAGGAATTGGGCCCAGTTGTCCACAGCAGTAATCCACTCATTAATGCATCGACTTTTCATTTGTCCTTGCTTCCATTCATCACTCTTCCTGGGATCACCTACTAGTTAAACTCCTTGTACCAAACCCCTTGCTTTTGCTTGTTCTGCTTTGGCAGAACCCAGATGAGATAGTAGAACCCTTTGTAATGATCTTTATATTTTTCTTATCGATTCACTTTTAGTTTTATTTTAAAGAAAAAAATCCTTCCCAGCACTGTCTTCTAGGTCATGCTATTCATTTCCAAATAATCTAAAGATCATCTCTTAGCAGACTGCAAAATTTGTTTTAGTAACAAACAGGATATTCACTCTGCCTAGATTTTTGCCTGTGAAGCACATGTTTGATTTTGTTATCCTGTAAGTGGGCAATAAACTAGATCCTGACTTTGAAAGGAAAAAATATTAACCTCTCACTACCTAAGTTACTTTGTCAAAGAAAACCTCCTAGTGTCAATTTCTTCATCTATAACAAGGGGATAATAATGCCTACCTCTTAAACCCTGTGGAGAAGATTTAATGAGGTTATGACATGAACACAGGTCTGATTAAAAGTGGTTCATTCTTTAATGAAATACTATAGATAAAAATCTAGCAAAATACCTCACATGTATCTTAGATATTTTCTTCCCATCCTCTTTCTCTTTAAGTTTTACCTTCCTTCTCTAAATAAGACCAAATAAAATAACAAAGAATATATTCTTATTTGTGCCATAAAACTCTTCATAGCCATTTTTCCTTATTTATAAGTAACTTACTTATTTGCTCTTTAATACTCTTTTCAACCTATTCAGTTTGTTTTTATTTTTCTCTCTGTCTTTTCTTCCTCCTTTGTTACCAGAAATGCTCTTCCACCCAACTTTTCCTGTTTTTTCACTAGTCTATTCTGGCTGTATTATTTTTCTAATTTTATTTTAGAGTTTTTTCTGAACAGTTTAAAGTAATAAGACAGATTTCTTAGAACTTTTATTTAAGGTAACAGAATCCCTTGAAAACAATTTTGAACAAAAGTGTATGTATTTTAAAATCATGTTAAACTGGTTTTCTTCAGTGGTTCTAGAGAAGGTGACAAAATGGATATGGAGTTACAATATTTCTAACTCTAAGTTAATCTAAGCAGGAATTCCATGTTCAGCTCAGCATTAGAGATTCTATTTCCATTCAGTTGGAAGTATCCTCTCTAATTTTGAGCAATAAAAATGTGTAGATCTGATTTTATGTATCATAAGCACAACTATTCTACTCTATTATCACTCTATCATTTCTATTCTAAGATACGATCTATATTTAGGAGTCTTGAAGTCTAAGTTAATATGTTTTGCTCATTTCAGATTTTCCCTGCCTTAGAATGAAAACAGATTGCTGTAGTGTATTTGTAAAATATCTTCAAGAGCAGATGAATGGGACAGGCTGTCACTCTTATAGAGAAGTGTCTTGGTCCTTAACTAAAGTATCACCCCCTGAAACAGAGAATAGAAGCATTTTAAAATTATCAACTGTTGGGGACCGCCCTGCCTGGTCTCAGGAAGCTGTGACCCCCCGTGACTTAGGCTGAGTGAGAGACCTCCGGACCAGGAGCCACTAAGGAGACAAAAACTTTTTCCCCTGGCATGAACGCTACCTGTTCTGTGCCTAGCCTTTAATGCTTGATCAGTTAGCCAATGACGGGCAACAATTCTCTAGGAAAGAGATTGAATCTAAGGCAGGCATTGATCACGTGAAGGCCTCTGGGATGAGACTCATGAGGCTGTGGAAATGAAGGGGCTGTGGAAAGGAAGGAGTGATCGACATCAACCCCTGCCCCCTCTAAGCCTGAGTCTTCGTACTTAGGTGTGAGAAATCCAAGTCTCCTGAATGCCTTTGTCTCCTGACTGCCAGGCCCAAGCCTGTGAAAATAGCCAAAGGGTGCAGCCCAGACCAGAGACAGCAGACCCCTGGGGTAATCAGGCCTGGGACATAGAATATGCAAGATCCTGTGAGATCTGTTTGCTGGAGGATGTTATTTACTTAGAATTTAAAGGCACAGACAGGAAACCAAAACTAGCCCTTTGAGCCATATAGTCCTTTCAGATGACAAAACTCCAATCTCTGCCCGGAATCACAGCAGGAATTCTGTTAGCATCTTTGTAAGTCACCTGTTTCCTTTGATCCTTTCTGCCAGACTGTGAATCCACAAACTGAGTCTACTTTCTTAATAAAAACATACTTGGGTAGAGGAACAACATGCTCCCCACTAGAGAGAGTGGCCATGTTCTCTATGTCCCCACAGAATCATGGAAATTTCTGTGTATTTTGCGTGTTTTGATGAGCATCCACAGCAGGGATGGATACTGCAGGGACGGTATTCTCCTACAATCAACAGCATTCTTTTTGTCTCCTCTTAGTTTTTCTATTTTTATTAGTCTGCTCTTTACTTTTGAAATCATTAAATTAATTTTTTAATCTTTAGACTTCTGGGTGAAAAGGGGGTACCCCTTTAGACTACCAAAAGGAACCTCATAGGGTGACCTGATCACATGCTCCTTAATTCCAAATGCATAAAAGAAGCAGCAAACTGCCATTTTAAGAAGTATTTGTATCATTCTGTTAAGATCTTGCTTCCAGGCATATCCTCTTTTTGGCTCAAATACATTTTTATAAAAATTCTCTATAAATTTGGACATTCTTACGTTCACCACTTTGTGTAAAAACTTTTTTGAATGCCAAATGGAAACACATTTCAAACTTTTTTGAAAGAGGCTTTTCACTTTTCAGATCTCACAAGAAGAAAAAAATGCTTTTGGCCATGTTGAAGTATTTTAATAACTTGATTACAAAAGTAATACACATTCATATATACTCCCTATTATGCATTAGTCTTTGTGAATTTAAAAAATACAAATGTACAAAGTAGTAAAGAATTTCAGAAGTATAATTTTACTGCCGTCAGAGAACCATCTTTTAAGGGTGCTTTATCGCAGGTCTTTTTCTGTGCATGGAGACCCATACTTTTTTTTTTTTTAATCATTCTGGCCCTGGCTGGTGTGGCTCAGTGGATTGAGTGGAGGCCTACAGACCAAAGCGCCGCTGGCACAAGCCTGGGTTGCAGGCCAGGTCCTCAGTGAAGGGTACATGAGAGGCAATCACACGTTGATGTTTCTCTCTTTCTCCCTCCCTTCCCCTCTGTAAAAATAAATAAATAAAATTTTTTAAAAAATAAAAAATCATTCTGTGTAATAAAATCTTATCTGATTTTTGTTAACACAATGTCATAAACATTTTCCTTTATCTTTTAAGTTTATTTTTACATCACTTTAAATAGCTGCATCACACATAACATCCTATGACTAGACAAAAACTGACAAGAAAGTCTAAAATAGTAGATAGGTTTTTGAAAGAAATAAAACTAAATTTAAATGCTACCATCTGCTTCTTACTAGCTTTATGATCATGAGCAGCATGCTTGATGTCTCAGAGTCCAATTTTTAATGTATAAAATGAAAAATAAATGAGTCAACAAATGTAAAATTCAATAAGTACTTGACACAAAATAAATTTAATAAGTGGGAATTCAACAAATAAATAATAAATAGATGCTATTATGCTATTTTTAATTTATCACACCATTATAAAGAATGTTACATCAACATCATTGTTCCTAATTCTTTGTGAATTCTATGATTAATTTCTAAATATAAATTTTTGGAAGTAGAAGTGCTGGGCCAAAGATTACATATATTTTTGAAAGTTTTATATGAATTGTAAATCACCATCCTAACAATTTACACCTCTACCAATAGAGAATACATGTGCATGCTTCTCAGTTCCTTCCCCCAACTTAACAATGTAAGGGAAAACTTATATTTTGTTTTTTTAATACATATAGCTGAATATTTTGTTGATATTAAAAATATAATATTCTGGTTTCTTTTCAGATCATATAAATCTTTTGCTTTTTAAAAATATAATTCATGGTCATTTACATGTATTCTTTTTTTTATTTTATTTTAATCATTGTTGAAGTACAGTTTTCTCCCCTTTACTCCCAATACATGTATTCTTTTGTGAATGGATTCTTTATAATTAACATGCATTTTTTCATTGTGTTTATCCTTTTAATAATTTGTAAGATTTTTTTTAAAGATTTTATTTATTTATTTTTACAGAGAGAGGAAAAAGGAGGGAAAAGAGAGGGAGAGAAAGATTAATGTACAAGAGATACATTCATCAGTTGTCTCCAGCACACCCCCAACTGGGGACCTGACCTGCAACCCTGACTGGGAATTGAACCGGCGACGTTTCAGTTCACAGGACAGCACTCAATCCATGGAGCCACACCAGCGAGAGCACAATTTGTAAAATTTTTAAGATATCCTGTTTACACATGTTGAGCAGTCTTCTAAGTTTAACATGTTTGAAATTTTTGTTATTGGTTATTTTAATTTAATTTTGTTTTTGATTTAAATTTATTGGGATGACATTGGTTATATACTTTCAAGTGTACATTATATCGTGTACCCACCACACAAAGTCAAATCATCTTCTGTCACCATATATTTGGCCTAATTTACCCTTTACTACTCCCCACCCCGCTTCCTTCTGTCAACTACCATACTGTTGTCTGTGTTCTTGAGTGTCAGTTTTATTTCCCACATATGAATGAAATCATGGAGTTCTTAGCTTTCTCTGACTAACTTATTTCACTTAGCGTTAGATTCTCAAGGTCCATCCATGTTGACACAAATGGCAGTATTTCATCTTTTCTTATGGCTGAGTAGTATTGCATTGCATATGTGTACCACATCTTCTTCTTTACCCAATGCTCTATCAAAGAACACTGGTTGTTTCCATATCTCAGTCACCATAAATAATACTGCAATGAACAGAGGGGTGCATATATCATTGCGAATGAATGTTTTCAATTTGGGGGGGTAGATACGCAGAAAAGGGATTGCTGGATCATATGGTAACTTTATTCCAAATTTTTTGAGGAAACTTCATACTGTTTTCCATACTGGCTGTACCAGTTTACATTACTGCCAGTAACGAACGAGGGTTCCTTTTTTTCCACTACCTCTCCAACATTTGTTATTAATTGTCTTGTTGATAATATCCATTCTAAGAGGTATGAGCTGGTATCTCTTTGTAATTTTGAATTGTACTTCCCTCGTAGCTAGTGAAATTGAACATATTTTCATATCTCTCTTGACTATTTGTATGTCTTGGAGAATCTGTTCAGATTCTCTGCCCATTTTTTAATTGGATTGTTTGGTATTGAGTTATATGAGTTCTTTATGTATTTCGGACAGTAATCTCTTATCAGAGCTGTTGTTGGCCAATATGTTCTTCCACTTGGTTGTTTACCTTTTTATTTTGTTAGTTTCCTTTGCTATGCAGAAGCTTTTTAGCTTGATATAGTCCCATTCATTTATTTTTGCCTTTGCTTCCCTTGCCTTTGGGGTCAAATTCATAAAATATTTTCTAAGACCAAGGTTCATAAATTTATTACCTAAGTTTTTTATGTTTAATTCTATGTAATTTATTGTGTCAGGTCTTATATTTAGGTCATTGATCCATTTTAAATTAATATTTGTACATGGGAACAAACTATAGTCTGGTTTTATTCTTTTGCATGTGGCTTTCCAATTTTCTCAGCATCATTTATTGAAGAGGCTTTCTTTTCTCTGTTGTATATTTTTGCCTCCTTTGTCCAAAATTATGTGTCCACATATAACTAAAAGTTCCAGAGTAGCATATTGATCAAAAAACAAAACCCAACCATATGCTGCCTTCAAGAGGTGTATCTATGCTGCAAAAAGTGGAAGAATGAAAAATGATTCTGCAAGCAAATAGCATACTCAGAAAAGCAGGTGAAGCCATACTTATATCTGACAAAATAGATTTTGAGATAACAATGGAAACAGGAAACAAAATGGACATTGTATAATGATAAAGGGGACTCTACATAAAAAAGACATAACACTTCTCAATATATATGTACCCAGTCAGGGAGCACCAAAATATATAAAGCAACCACTAACAGAACTAAACAGAGAAACTGAAGGAAACACAATCATAGTAGGAGACCTAAATACTCCACTAACATCTCTAAACAGATCATCCAAACAGAAAATCAATAAAGAAATATCGGCCTTACATGACACATTAGACCAAAAGGGCATAATTAAAGTTTCCAGGGCCTTTCATCCCAGAACATCCAATTATGCCTTCTTCTTCAGTGCAAATGGAACATTCTGAAGGACAGACCATATGTTGGGTCACAAAACTAGCCTCAACAAATTTAGGAAGATCGAAGTCATACCAAGCATATTCTCTGACCACAATGATTTGAAGTTAGAAATCAACTGCAAAAAGGAAGTTAAAAAACCCCACAAACATGAGGAGATTAAATAGCATACTACTCAAAAGTGACTGTGTCAAAGAATGAATAAAAAGTGAGATCGAAAGACATATGGAGGCAAATGAGAATGACAATATGACATATCAAAACTTCTGGGATGCAGTGCAAGCAGTAATAAGAGGGAAGTTTATATCATTACAGGCCTATCTCAAGAAACAAGAAAAAGTTCAAGTAAACAACCTAACATTACATCTTTTTTAAAAATATACTTTATGCTATTACAGTTGTTCCAATTTTTCCTCTTTGCTCCCCTCCACGTGGTACCACCATTCCCTCCAGTAATCTGCCCCCTTAGTTCATGTCCATGGGTCATGCACATAAGTTCTTTGGCTTCTCCATTTCCTATACTGTTCTTAACATCACCCTAGCTATTTTGTACCTGCCAATTTTTGCTTCTTAATTCTTGCACCTCCCCCCACACATTTCCCCAAACCCCTTCCCAACTGACAACCCTCCATGTGATCTCCTTACCTATGATTCTGTTCTGTACTGCTTGTTTGCTTAGTTTGTTATTTGGATTCAATTATTGATAGTTGTGAATTTTAATGTTCATAGTTTTGATCTGCTTTTTCTTATGTAATTCCCTTTAGCATTTCATGTAATAATGGCTTGTTGATGATGGACTCCTTTAGCTTTACCTTGTCTGGGAGACACTTTATCAGCCGTTCCATTTTAAATGATAGCTTTGCGGGATACAGTAATCTAGGTTGTAGGTCCTCGCTTTTCATCACTTTGAATACTTCTTGCCAATCCCTTCTAGACTGCAAAGTTTCTTTTGAGAAATCAGAAGATAGTCTTATGGGACCTCCTTTGTAGGTAACTCTCTGCTTTTCTCTTGCTGCTTTTAAGATTCTCTCTATCTCTAACCACTGGCATTTGAATTATGATGTGTCTTGGTGTGCTCCTCTTGGTGTCCATCTTGTTTGGAATGCTCTGTGCTTCTTGGACTTGTATGTGTATTTCCTTCACCAAATTATGAACGTTTTCTTTCATTATTTCTTGAGATAAGTTTTGAATTTCTTTCTCTTTCTTCTCTCCTTCTGGCACCCCTGTGATTCAGATGTTGGTATGTTTAAAAATGTCCCAGAGGTTTTTCAACCTATCCTTGTTTTGTTTGTTTGTTTCATTTTTCTTCCTGCTCGTCTGGTTGAATATTTTTTTCTTTCTTGTGTTCCAAACTGTTGATTTGATTCTCAGATTTATCCCCTCCACTGTTGGATTCCTATAAATTTTACTTTATTTCACTTAATGCAGCCTTCTTTTCTGCCTGGGTCTTTTTTATGCCATTGAAGTACCCAATGAGTTCTTGGAAGATCCTCACAACCAGTGTTTTGAACTGTATTTCTGATAGGTTGCTTATCTCCATTTATTTAGTTTTATTTTTCTGGAGTTTTGTTCTGTTCTTTCATTTGGGCCATAATTCTTTGTCTCCTCAATTTGGCAGCCTTCCTGTGTTTGTCTCTGGGTATTAGCTAGAGCTGCTTTGACTCCCTATGTTAGTAGTGTGGCCTATTGTAGAAAAGCGCACCTGTTAAGTAGTATGGGGCAGAGCCTTAGGTAAGCACCGGGGTGGGGCAACCTGTGTCCCTGCTCTGTTGCTCTGTGTCTGGAAGGGCTTGCCAAGGGGACAATGCCACTGCCTGGTCTGTGGAATTTTTGCCCAGGAGGAAGCTTTTTCTTGGCACTCACACTTCACTTTCTCCCCATATGCCACTGACGCCCTTCCAGCTGTTTCCCTAGTGCTGAATCCCAGATACAGTGAATCTGTGTAAATCCTAAGTCTGTTGTGGACCCTTTAAAAGGAGTCTCCTGAGAATTCTGCAGTTTCTTCTGCTTCCCCAACCCCCACTGGATTTACAGCAGAAGTTAGGGGAAACTTATCTTCCTGGTGCTGGAACCCCGAGCTGGGTGGTATGGACTGGGGCTGGGACCCTCTGTTCCTGAGGGATCCCTCCCATTTTTTGTCTACCACATGTGGATGTGGAACCACCTGTTCCCACCTCCATGCCTCCCTGTTCCTCTTTATGACCCTCCACCTCTCTGTTCCTCTCTTAATCTCCACCCCTCCTAGCCATCTGGATGAATGTGGTTCCTTTGAATCCTGGTTGTTGGACTTCCACACAGCTCAATTTTCTGACAATCCTGGGTGGTATTTGTTTTGTAATCTAGTTGTATTTTTTACTATAGTTGTGCACAGAGGCCAGGCATGTTTACCTACACCTCCATCTTGACCCCCTAACATTACAACTTAAAGAACTAGAAAAGGAAGAACAAAAGCAACCCAAAGTAGCAGAAGAAAGGTAATAATGAAAATTAGAGCAGGATTAAATGAAATAGAGAACAAAAAGACTATACAAAAAATTAATTCAACATTGGGGGGTGGGCTGGGATGAGAGTAAAAGGCAGAAAACTATACTTGAATAACAATATTTAAAAAAAGGTTTGGAAGACAGTTTCATAGAGAGAGGGATAGTTTGGAAAAAATTAATACAACAAAGTACTCATTCTTTTGGAAAGATTAATAAAATTGACAAATCCCTGCCTAGACTCACTAAGGAATAAAGAGAAGAGTCACATAAAAAAATCAGAAATGAAAAAGAAGTTACCACAGATATTAGAGAGATACAAAGGATCATTCTAGAATACTATGAAAGACTATATGCCACCAAATTCAGTAACCTAGAAGAAATGTAGTTCCTAGAAAAATATAAGCTTTCTAAATATATATATATGAAATATATATATTTTCATATATATATGTGAAAAATTAGAAAATCTAAATAGATTAACAGTGAGGACATTGAAACAACTATCAAAACCTCTCCCAAAAATAAAACTCCAGGACCAGGTAGCTTCATTAGTGAATTCTACCAAACATTCAAAGATTCGATACCTATTCTCAAACTCTTCCCAAAAACTGAAGAGTCAATGCTTTCAACACATTTTTATGAGGACAACTTAACCCTGATACAAAAACCTGGCAAGAATAATACAAAAAAAGAACACTACAGACCAATATCTCTGATGAATACATATGCAAAAATCCTAAACAAAATACTAGCAAATCAAGTACGACAATCATTAAAAATATAATACATCACAATCAAGAGGGGTTCATTCCAGGGTTACAAGGATGGTTCAACACATGCAAATCCATCAGTGTAATGCAGCACATTAACAAAACAAAGGATAAAAATCATATCTTTTTAATAGATGCAGAAAAAGCTTTTGATAAGATACAATATCCATTTATAATTAAAATACGCAAAAAGAAAAGAAATTTAAAAAGAGAAAAAATTGCCCTAGCTGGTGTGGCTCTGTGGAGTGAGTGCCACCCTGCAAATGGAAGGGTCACCAGTTTGATACCTAGTCAGGGTAGTGCCTGAGTTGTGGGTCAGGTCCCCAGCTGGCAGCATGCAAGAGGCAACCAATCAATATTTCTCTCGCACACCAATGTTTTTCTCCTTCTCTTTCTTTCTCCCTTCCACTCCCTCCAAAAACAAAAATAAAATAAAATAAAATTTTAAAAAGAGAAAAAAGTTAAAACAATAAATACATATAGAAGGAAAATACCTGAGTATAATAAAGGCCATATATGGCAAGCCCTCAGCTAATTTAACACGTAATTGTAAAAAACTGAAAGCTTTTCATTTAAAGTTAGGAACAGGACAAGGATGTCCACTCTTACCACTCTTAATCAACATAGTCCTGGAAGTCCTGGCCAGAGCAATCAGGCAAGAGAAAGAAATAAAAGACATCCAAATTAGGAATAAAAAAGAAAAGTGTCACTTTTTGCAGATGACATGATTCTTTATATAGACAACCCCAAAGACTCCACCAAAAACTATTAGAAACAAGAAGCAAATACAGTAAAGTTGTAGGATACAAAATAATATACAAAAACCCACTGCATTCCTATGTATTAACAAAGAAATTTCAGAAAAAAATGAAAAAAAAATTCCTTTTGCAATTGCAACAAAAAGAATAAAATACTTAGGAATAAACTTAACAAAGGATGTGAAAGATCCATATACTGAAAACTACGAAGTATTATTAAGAGGTTGAAAAAGACACAATGAAATGGAAAGATATTGTGTGTTCATGGATTGGAAGAATTAACATAGTTAAAATGTACATATTAGCCCAAGCAATATACAGATTTAATGCAATCCCCATCAAAATCCTAAAGGTTTTTTAAAGAAAGAGGACAAAAAAAATCAGATTTGTATGGACACAAAGGACCCCAATTAGCCAAAGCAATCAGAAAAAAGAATGATGCCAGAGGTATCATACTACCTGGCTTCAGATTATACTACAGGGCAATGATCATCAAAACAGAATGGCATTGGCAGAAAAACAGACACATAGATCAGTTAAACAGAGTTGAGAGCCCAGCAATAAAACCACAGGTATATGGACAAGTAATTTTTGACAAAGGAGCCAAAAACATACAATGAAGAAATGTTATGTTTTTTAACATGCATAAATTTTAAATATTTATGAAGTCAGATGTAATAATCTTTTAAATATTGTGGTTCTCCATGAATAGCAAGTAAAACATTTTAAGATGCTATCCTAAGAAATATATTTAAAGTTGTGGTCTTTAATAGGAGGCAAGAATTTAGAGGGGAAAGTTTAGGATTTAATAATTCAAACATTTGAGAATATGTATTTTCTTAGGACTAGAAAATCAAATTCAGGTAGCAATTTTGAATGTGTTGTGTGGACTTTGTGGGAACAGGGAGAAGGTTAGGAGCACAGAAACATAATGAAAGTTTTGGGCATCTGCTTTTTGCTAGGCACTATGCTTAGTGCTTCAGATTACTAAGTCATTTAACACTCAGACCAGTCCTATTAGATCAGTAATCTACCCATTTTACAGTGTCTTTTCACTTGACATATATTCACTGAGCACAGTATGAGTTTTTAGACTTCCTTTTATAGAAAATGAATATTCTGTCTCAGTAGTCAATAGACCCAGGACTTTGTTCCTTAGACTACTGGATGTTGACCAGACCCTCATGGTCCTGAGGAGCTTAATGATCAAGTAAAAGAGTGGGAGGCAGGTGAGTCAGGGTGCTAGGAGAAGCTAATTTGAGTCAAAGGAAAAAAATCAAAATAAAAGTCCTGATTAAAGAAAGTAAGGTTTCTGTGTAATTACAGACTTTTCAGTGGCTGACTGACTCAGTAGTCAGCAAGTGGGCTGTGATACAAGAACAGTGGGTAACATGTGATGAAGCTTTTGTCCAAGTCATTGTTCCAGCCTTGGCTTGTAGAACAAAAGCTCTTGAGTTACTTATCAATAGAAATCAGATAGCACAGAGAGACTGTTCATTTGACAGGCAGTTTCCAAGTCCAAGGAGCAGAGCCAAGGTCTGTAAGCAGCCTTGTAGTTCAAGCTGGAAAAACAAACAAACAAACCCAGAAAAAAATATTAGACCACAGATATTAAAGTTCTTATAAATCCTCACAACATTCTCATGAATTGACTATGAATGACAATGTCTAGCCAGATTTTGATTACTACATAGCTAAAACCACTTTTTTTTTGCAAACTTTCTACCATTTGCGCTAGCATAGAGTTATGCTGTGATGATGATTGATGCCATTTTTAAGGCTTTTATTTCTATTTTGATTTGCATCAGACAAGGCACATTCCCAAAATGCTTACCAGTATAGCTCTTGACTGAAAATAACATTGTAGCAATGTTACTCCACTCAATCAAATTAAGAACGCTTTCAAGTCAGTCATTTGTAGATTATGATTATGATTATGTTGTGTGTGTATGAATGGTGTGTGTGTGGGGGGGGTGAGGGTGTGACCAAAACTACACTATCGCTTATCAAATACAAGGGTGATCTTACCAATCACATGGGATTTCTTGGCCTTAGGAATAAGAATGCATTTTTTATAAATTACGAAAGCAATCTATCATCATATATTCAAATACAGGCTGTTGACTTCCATTTGGGAGCAAGTGTTAAGCTTCCTTTTGAAATTCTGTGTTTGCAGGAAAGTGCAAGGTGAAGAAGAAAATAAAGAGAAGCAAAGTCACTGCTCCACAGTTCTTTTTACTGGTTTTCTCCTTTCCTGTTAACTCCTCTCTCTTTCCACTCTTTCAGCATGATAATTTTTAGATCTATTGATATTTGGTGAGTCATTTTGGCTTTTAGTGACATAAGTACTGTGGACAAACCCCTCTTAGGAGAAAGAACTCTGTTCTCAAGACATTTTCAAGGTAGGGAGAGCTTGGGAAACTGTTTCCATAGATGCAGGATTCATGGCAATGGGACTAAAGAGAAAGAAAAATAACTACCAGAAGCAGAAGAAAAAAGGAAGTAGACTGGGTTTGGGAAGGCAGAGGTGCTGGGAGGCTGGAAATTCAAATTTGTATGGAAATAGGAGGCAAGTTATGAAACACATAGTTTTATTAAATCTTAGGCCTTTTTCATCCCTCCAGTCTGTGGAATTCTCTTCCAGCTGCATCTGGCCAGGGAGAGATTGGGCATGATGCCACCCACAGGGGTCTTCTTTAAAGCTGGGCTGCAGGCCTGCTCCCGCCACTCACTGTTGCTCAGGTGAGTGTGGGATGGAGGTGGGAGGCAGGTCTTAGGGGCTCTTCCAGGTTCCTTGAAATAACCTTTTCTTCTTCTATACTTAGTATTAAGGTGCATCCCCAATTTTGCCCCCAATTTTGGCTACTCATTAAAGGCCCATAGGCATAAGTGTTTGAGTTGGGCTTCTTGTTTTTCAAGCTCTCAGCACACACCTTGACAGCTGCCCTGGAGGATACTCCACAGAGGAGGTGAACCTGGGGTTGGGGGGGATGGTGAGTAGAGAAGGGAG
>PVIA01017508.1:0-15481 GCA_004024845.1 Tonatia bakeri
GGAGTTTTTTAATTACTGCTTCAATTTCTTTTGCTGTTATTGGTTTGTTGAGGTTTTCTGCTTCTTTTTCATTGAGTTTTGGAAGATTATATTTTTCTAGGAATTTGTCCATTTCATCTAGGTTTTCAAATTTCTTGGCATACAGTTCTTCATAGTAATTTCTTACAATTCTTTGTATTTCTGTGGTGTCAGTTGTAATTTCTCCTCTTTCATTTCTGATTGTGTTTATTTGGGTCTTCTCTCTTTTTTTCTTGATGAGTCTGCTTAAAGGCTTGTCAATTTTGTTTATCTTTTCAAAGAACCAGCTCCTGGATTCATTGATCCTTAGAATTGTGCTTTTAGTCTCTATGCCATTTAATTCTGCTCTGATCTTGGTTATTTCCTTCCTTCTCCTTGCTCTGGGCTGTCTTTGTGGTTGTTCCTCTAGTTCTTGTAGACATAGGGTTGGGTTGTTTGTTTGAAATATTTCTATCTTTTTTAGGTATGCCTGTATCGCTATGAACTTCCCTCTCAATACTGCCTTCGCTGTGTCCCATAAGTTTTGGGTTGTTGTGAGTTCATTTTCATTTGTTTCCAGAAACCTTTTGATTTCTTCCCTAATTTCATCCTTGACCCATTCATTGTTTAATAGCATGCTGTTTAATCTCCATGATTTTGAGTGTTTGGGGGTTTTTTTCTTTGGGGTTGGTTTCTAGTTTCAGTCCCTTGTGATTTGAGAAAATGCTTGGTATGATTTCGATTTTCTTGACGTTGCTGAGGCTTGTTTTGTGTCCTATCACGTGGTCTATCTTTGAAAATGTTCTGTGTACATTTGAAAAGAATGTGTATTTAGCTTCTTTGGGATGGAGAGCTCTAAATAGATCAGTCAAGTCCATTTCATTTAGGGTATTGTTCAATGCCATGATATGTGTGTTGATATTTTGTTTGGAAGATCTGACCATTTTTGAGAGTGGGGTGTTAAGATCCCCCACTATAATTGTGTTGCTGTCAATATCTTTCTTACAGTCCTCTAGGATTTTCTTTATGTATTTGGGTGCACCTATGTTGGGTGCATATATATTTAAAATATTGATGTCTTCTTGGTGGATTCTTCCCTTGAGTATTATGAAGTGACCTTCTGGGTCTCTCTTTATGGCCCTTTTTTGCAAGTCTATTTTGTCTGAAATGAGTATCACTACCCTGGCTTTTTTTTCCTGTCCATTTGCTTGGAAAATTTGTTTCCAGCTCTTCACTTTCAGCCTGTGCAGGTCTTTTATCCTCAGGTGGGTCTCTTGTAGGCAGCATGTGTGTGGGTCATGTTTTCTTATCCATTCAGCTATTCTATGTCTTTTGATTGGAGCATTTAATCCACTTACATTTAAGGTTATTATTGATAGGTACTTATTCATTGCCATTTATGTACGTGTGTTCCTCTCTCCCTTTCTCTTTTCCTTCCTTTCCTTAAATCAGACCCTTTAGCATCTCTTGCAGAGCTGGTTTAGTGGAGGTATATTCTTTTAGACTTCTTTTGTCTGGGAAGCTCCTTATTTGGCCTTTTGTCTTGATTGAGAGCCTTGATGGGTAAAGTAGCCTTGGTTGCAGGCCTCTGGTTCTCACTACTTGGAATATTTCTTGCCATTCCCTTCTGGCTTGAAGTGTTTCCATTGAGAAATCAGCTGTTAGCCTTATTGGGGCTCCCTTGTACGTTACTACCTGTATCTCCCTTGCTGCCTTTAATATTCTCTTTGTCTTGAAATTTTGCCATTTTAATTATGATGTGTCTTGAGGTGGGCCTCTTTGGGTTCCTCTTGATTGGAACTCTTTGTGTTTCCTGGATTTGTGTGACTTTTTCTCTCGTCAAATTGGGGAAGTTTTCCATCATTACTTTTTCAAGTAGGTTTTCTATCCCTTGCTCATCTTCTTCTACTTCTGGTATCCCTATTATACGGATATTATTACGTTTCATATTGTCTTGCATTTTCCTTAATCCCTCTTCATTTTTTTCTGATCCTCTTTTCCTTTTCTTGTTCTTTCTGGATGTTTTTTTCTACTTTGTCCTCCAATTCACTGATCCGATTTTCTGCTTCATCGATCCTGCTTTTCATTCCCTCTACTGTGTTCTTCAGTTCAGAAATTGTATTCTTCATTTCCTCTTGGCCTTTGTTGAGAGTTTCTATTTACTTTTTCATATTGATATAGTTTGCAGTGAGCTCAGTGTAGCTTCCCTGTAGTTTCTGGAAGCTCCTTGTGAGCTCGTTGAACTTCCTTATAATCATTGTTTTGAACTCAAAATCTGATAGTTGAGTTGCCTCTATTTCATTTAGCATTCCTTCTGAGGCTTCCTCCTTTCCCTTCGTTTGCAGATTATTTCTTTGTCTTCTCATTGTTCCTGAGACACTTCTTGTTAACCTCTGTTTCTTAACTTGATCTGTTCTGCTTCCTTGTGTTTATGGTGTGAACTTCTGTGGTAGCATACCTGTGAGATTCAGTGATGTAGTCTCTTTCTGGTATCCTGGTGTTCACAGCTTCCCCCTACTCTTTTTTGTGATCAGTTGGAGGAGTAAGGCAAAATGGGTTAAGACAGCAAACCAGTATTCTATGATATTTACAGTAGCAGCCAGTAGAGAAGAGATGGGAGATCCTTTGGCTATGTACAGTGTTAACCGTGGTCTTCCACCCCACTATCCATGTTTTAGAAAGTATGGAAAGAAGATAAGACTCTTAGTGGGGAGGAAAGTGTTGTTAGTTGGATCTAGAAAGCTGTGAGGCTGCTGGAGGTCAGATTCTGAGGTAAGGTGGGAATAGAGAATAGTAAATAGGAGTAGTGTATAGAAGAATAGAGATAACCCCTACACTAATAGAGTTTAGGAAATTGTGAAGTGAGGTGAGATCTGGGAGGGGTGTTAAGTTGTATTTACAAGTGTATGGAATAAGTCTTATTTACAGTAATATTGAAGCAACAATCTTGTGGCAGATTCTATGAGATCTAGATAACCAGAATAAGGAGTATAGGATCTTGAGTGGTGTACTAATGGAACCCAAGTGAGGGACAGTGAATTATCAACACACTGTGAATGAGATAACAGGGGGAACCTATCAAACAACAGTATAACCAGCCAAACAAAGAAGAGTACACAGAAAGAAAAAAAAACCCAAAATACTATTAAAATAAAAAATGTCAGAAAAGAGAGAAAAAAATAATATAAATTTGCAGGCAAAAAAAACCCCCAAAAACAAACAAACAAAAAACAGAAGATGGATTGCAGGAGAGATAGATTTGGAGTGGAAGTAATAGCACTAGGATGGATGGAAGAGAAACATAAAGAATTGAGAGATCTAAAAATAATGAGTTAAAAAATAAAAAGTTGCCTAATAAACAAAAACAAGATAAAATCAAACAATCCAACAACAATAGCGGGATAAGGGGAATAAATAGAAAAAAAAGAACAAAAGAAAAAAAAAGAAGAAGAAAAACATGCACACACAGAGAGAGAGGAAAAAAACACCTCTTGTTGGTTTCTAACTGGTCAAACCAGTTTTTCTGCTTTTGCTAGCTCAAGCAGGCTCAGGGGTGGTTAGAATGCTTTTCACCCTTCTCAGTCAGAACTCAGCCAGTCTCTCGGGTACTGTCCCCAGGGCTGGCCACCCACTTTTATCGCTGCCTTGGGCTCAGGGCACGAGGTCCAGAGTTGGCAAGGGGTCATGCCCTTCCCCCAACTTCACCACCACAGGCTCTATGTTCAGCAAAGCACCTGCCTCTCCTCTGGGTTCATGGTGTACCCTCTGGGGACTGCGAGGAGTCCAGCACTTCCCCGTTGCTGACGTGCTCTACGTTTGCTCAAAGCACCACCTCCCCTTGCGGTTCCTGGTGCACACTCCGGGGATAGGGAGGGGTCACGAACTTCCCTTCACCACCACTGTGGGCCCCAGGAACCCACGAAGCGCTGCGTCTTTTCTGAGTTCACCGTTTGAGAGTCAGGTATCCCGGCGGGGCACGCGCCCACACGAGATCACCCCCACTCCAGAAGCTCTTCCCTTGTTCGTGGCTGTGGGGTCTCAGTCTTCCCCAAAACCACACACTCACCAGGTTGGGGGTGTGGGGGTGCACTGCAAGGCCTCCCTTGGTCCAGCAGACTGGGGTACTCACTCTTCCCCGGGAAGTTTGCGGGTGTCCACAACCTCTGCGCTTCTGTCTCTCCTTCCTCACTCTCCACTCTGCTCCTTCAAGCATCAAGGCCTCCACTGCTGCTTCTCAAACCTTGTTGTCTGGGGAGGGAGTGGTGACTCCACTCTCCTGGGTGCCCTGAGACAGACCCAGGAGCCCAGGCCTGCTCTCCGCACCTATCCCAAGGCCCTTATTATCCCAAAGCAGTCCTCTTACCGTCCGTTTATTCAATGTCTGGATAGTTTTTGATGTCCTATTTTCATAAATGTTGCGATATCGGTGGTCTCCTGCTTTGTTCCTCCTCAGATCAACCAAATTCTCCCCCATGCACTGGGGAAGGGGATCATGATTCTTCCAACAAGGCGGCCATCTTCCCGAATAGCCGGTCTTGTTATTTTTGAACTGTTTTGCACTGCCTTCTTTGCAAGGGCCTTTTATCAGCTTTAAAGAGGCTATTACAGAACAGACCCAGGGAGGTGGGGTGGGATACAAATGATGTACTATTGCTGAATGGACCCACCCTTGTGCTCCAGGGGTCCCCCTCACCCTGTACTAGGTTTGCCTTGCCCCCTACCATGGAAAAACATCTCCCAATGCCAGAGATTGGTGAAAAGGAAAGGGATTATTTATTTAAAGAGTTATACAAACTTAAGACCAATAATTTAATGTCTTCATTGAGATCCCAAAGTCCTTTAGAATACCCACAAATGCACAGTCCTTCCTCCCTCGCCCCCACTCGCCCAGTCCTGGGTACCGTATCTCAGAAAAAGAAGTAGAAGTCCGTGGTTCTTCTTTGCCCAAGCCACGTGGTCCCAAAAAGATGCCAAAGCATCATGATCTCCAAAAAACACCACATGGCTGCCTCACCTTGGTTGAAATCCCAGAACCAGTCTTCTTCTGCAGCCCCATTTCCGACTCCTCCCACAATTGACCACAGCTGCCAGCATTCCGTATTTTTCCAGCTTTACTGGGCTGCCATAGTAAGTCCGGGCAGGTGTGGCCCTGTGGTGTGGAGCCAATCATCCCCAAGCTCTTACGCAGGCTCTGTAACCAGGGGAGTTGCCTCCCAGTTACATCATGGGTTGAAGTCACTCCCATCCCCCAGCTCAGAGCACAGCCACAGCTGTTTAACATATGTATGAAGCCAGTTAAAGGTTATAGATATGTTAAATGACTGTTCTAGAGGTCACCTGCACAACTGTTGCAATTCAAAACAACTCTCCGAGGCCCTGCTTCATGCATCCCATCCCCCAGCTCAAACTGGTGGGTGTGGGGACATCCTATATTTTTTTTTCTAATATATCCTGGACACCGAGTTCTGGACCCCATTACAAATCGCTGTTTTCCCCCCACACACACCTTGGCTGCACCCTGTTACAAGACCAGTCCAGTTTTTCAAATGAAGTTTAGAGTAAATTTATCTGTTATCCTTATTTTCTAAATATAATGAATGATTTAAAAACTTTGTGTAAAATTAAACCTGGGTCAGCAACTCCTGTCACTGAAAATCTCCATAGTGACATTGCTCAAAAAGAGAAAGCTTTCAAGTAGTCTGATTCATTTCTTTTATGCAGACAACTGTAGCATATTAGCTAACACAGGTCTAGAGCATGTTTTACCTTATTTGAAGAACCTGCAGTTCTAAATCTCTGGCTACAGAAACATGAACCACATCATACATTGTGATGCTCCTCTCTATGGCCACATGAGTAATGGAGATGGAACATCTTTAAATTGTCATGTCCAAGCCCAAGAAACTAAGGGACTTAAAAATAATGCATTGGCATGACAGCAATATAATAAGATGATCCCTATTTTTAAAAAAATATTTATTTATTTTTAGAGAGAAGAAAAAGGAGAGAGAAAGAGAGAGAGAGAAATATCAATGTGAGAGAGAAACATTAATCAGTTGCCTCACACACACACCCCATCCTGGGACCTGGCCTGCAACCCAGGCCTGTGCTGGACCAGGAATTGAACTGGCAACCTTTCTCTTTGCAGGATGATGCCCAACCAACTGAGCCATGCCCTTCAGGGCAAGAAGATCCTAATGAAACATTTGTTTTTGATGAGTGATATTGCCATCCTCTACCAGAATGTTTTTCAGATGTTATTAGAGACCTCAGCAAAGTTAAGTGATTGTTCATCTTGTGATGTGCAACAAAACTTTGCACTCAGCTTTCTGTCAACATCTGAATCAGCATCAAGGTAGGATTATTGCTTCCATTTTCATTTGACCCACTGGTTCAGGGAGATTTTTGCTGCTTTTGAAGAAATTTAAATGACCAATACTCTTCAAAAAGCAAAGAATATCACAAAATTTGTTTTGTCTATTTCATTCCTGTAAAACAAGTAACATAAGTTTAAATGCTGGTTCTTTGAACAAGATTCACTCTCTAAACAAGGTTCACTTTCTAAACGGTGTCTTCATTTTTCATCTTCCTTTCCTGAGCCTTGAAAGTTTGCCAAAATATTTTTTGCTAGAACAGAAATTACTAAGAGGTCTTCCATTTCTGGCGACATTGTGGATAAGTTACTCCAGACACCCTTCCCTTTGAAACAACTAAAAATACTGGAAAAGGTCTTTAAAAAATCACTGAAAAAGTATGACTAAGTTGGCAATAAAGAAAGGCACCCATACCGAGGCCAAGGGTAAAGTGGAAGCAGGAATGTAGAGATGTAAACAAGCATTTAGCTGGCTTGTATTGTACCCTGGAACAGAGGCCAACCTGGAGACTCGAAGCTTAATAGCTGTTTGGGGTTCAGGAACAAAAAGACAATAAGAGACCCTGTATAAAGCTGGGATGCCAAAGGAGTCCTCTCATTGTAAAGGCCCACTAGAAATAAAGCTGCCTTACAGATGGAGACAGCAAAGAAAAATACCACTTCTAGCTTGGCTCTTGATGGAAGGGAGAAATATTCAACTCTAAACATTTATAGCTGAAAACTGACTCATTTGCATCTTTGCTGCTCAAACCACCCCATTTATGGTGTTCTACAAACGTCAAGCTTATAAGTTATCGTAAGTGTCGTGGTCAGTAATGTTCACCATAGCATAGAAGCCAACACAAATACTTGCCAAAAGGAATTATCTGTAAATGCTCAAACAATTTCCAAAAATAAAGAATGACCTTATATAACTTACATGCACAAACACACACACATCCCCCCAAGTAAAGAAACCACCACATGCAACATGCAAAAGCCAGAAGAAACAACACTCAGCAAAGTCAAACCCACAATAATTTGATACTGAACAAAAGCTAAAAACTAATTGATTTAATTGTTTAAAGATACAAAATAGAGGTTCAAACTGTAAATAAGAGACAATGAACATAATGGAGACAAGCCCTGGCAAGTGGCTCAGTTAGATGGAGCGTCATCCCACATACCAATTGACTACAGGTTTGATTCCTGGTCAAGGCACATACCTAAATTGCAGGTTCAATCCCCCGTAGGGGCATGCCCCATGTACAGGAGGCAGCCAATTGATGTTTCTCTCTCATAGCAATGTTTCTCTCTTTCCCTTCCTCTCTCTCTTAAAATTGGTAAATATATCCTTGGGTGAGGATTAAAAAATAATAATAATGGAGATAGGAAAAGAAAAGAAATATTTATCTTATTGGTACAAATATAATAATTAAAATGTAAAGTTTAAAGGTCTTGACAGCAGGATAAGCTCAATTTAAGAAGAATTTGTGAACATGAAAACATATTTGAAGAAAATACTCAAAATGCAGCATGGAGAGATAAATAAATAAAACATACAAGATTAATAACAGTTACAGGGAATGGAATGAGTAGATCTGATATACATCTAATTGCAGTTTATTGATAGAATAAAGATTATGAGAAATAGAAGATATTCAAGGACAGTTTCCAAAATTGTTGGAAGAGTTTCATCTTCAGATTTAGAAACCAGAGGAATAGTGGTCATGTAAGGGTGGGCAAAAGTAGATTTGCAGTTGTGAGTACATGAAATACAGAGTTTATTGTATGTAATTATTTCTTTATTAACTATTGTATTATTTATTATTATTATTATTATTATTATTATTACATATCCTTACTTATGGTTTATCTTTTGGGTAATGATGGCTGGTAATTTAACCAATGACCAATGAAAGTGAATGCTTAAACAATAATGGAAGACAGAGAATGCCAAAAAGTTTCAACAGAAGTGGGCTGAAGAATTTGGCACACCTTCGCCAAGTAGATAAACAATTACAGACTATGCAATAAATTTAATGAAAGTATGTCCACCTGTAATACTCCAAGAAGTGGATGTCCAGTTAAAACAAAATGTTAGTGAGTCAGGTATTTACAAAGAGCCCCCAAAAATCAAAACAAGGAACTTGTATTGAGTTAGGCTTTTCCTATAGATCTTTGAGTCATTAATGCAATGTTTAGGTTTGAAAATACATTGATCTGCTAAGATTGCTTCATAGATTATTACAGGATGATCCAGATTGCCATTTACAATTCTGTGAAGTGTTTCTGAATGAAGAAAGACAAGGCAATGGCATGACAGATCAAATTACATGATCATTTTAAATTTTCAGGTGCTGCAAATCAGCATAACTCTGTCTACTATTCAAGAGAAAATCCCCATGTAATGATAGGAGGACAGTTGAAACATCAAGAATTAGAGTTCAGGCAGGTCTTTCATTTAAAGAGGTACTTGGACCTATTTTTTTCCCACATAACTGTAACACACGACCTGTATCCTAACATCTTGAGGAACACTGATTTACTGCAATTACAGAGACAGCATAATAATGATTACTTTTTTCATCAAGATGGGATTATGACATAACAGTGTGTGATTTTGAACAATGACCCAGCAGGTAGGTAGGTCTATAAGGGCCACCATGATCACCATATTTCATCCCAACGGACTTCTTTTAGGGCATTATCAAAGATACAGTCTTCTCACAGAAACCACATGCTGTGGATGATAAGCTTTTCTGCATAAGAAAAGCATATCAAGAAATTGATGACAGTAAAGAACTTTGTGCCAAAGTGTGCTTGAGTATAGCAAGTAGACAGCAGAATGTGTAAAGAATGAAGGCCGGTGATTTGAGCATGTACAAAATTATATCTAGGTGTACTGTGCCATTGTGACATTCTTTTTAGTTAATAAAGCTATTGTAATAATAATAACCTGCATGTCTTTTTCCATATGAACAACTGTAAACCTACTTGTGCCTACACCTTGTATAGTAGCTCCTTAAAAATAATAACCATTCATTGAGTTATTATGCTGATAACTGTAACAGCATAACTGTTACAGGCACTGTAACAGCATTTCATATGTGGAGTAATTTCACATTCACAGACTCAGGCTTGCAAAAAATGTATCTTTGTCTTTGTAAAACTCAGTGTCATGTTCTGTCTTTAAGCTCTAGTCTGTCCAATACGACCAATTAATCCAGTCACTTCCACATGAAGTTAGTCATTTTCTGTGACTCCTCAGTCAATTCAGACTTGAAACTTAGTTACTTCCATCTTGAAACATCCCTCTTCCTTGTGCCCTGGCCCTTCTTCCCTGGAGGTGTTTATAAGGAAGGAGCTGTCAGCTTCTTGATCTAAGTCAGCAGTTCTCAGCCTTGACTGACAATTAGCATTGACCATAGCACTTTTGAAATATGCCAAAGCATATTGGCAAGGACCCCACCCCTCCATCCTAGCTAGATATTCTGATCTGAAAGGACTTGGGTAGAGCCCAGGCATCCGTGTTTTGAAACATCCCACAAGGCTGAAAATCACTGCTCTAAGCCTCCTGTGGGACCTTTTTATGTCTTGTCTCATCTGGTTCTCACCCCTGTCTGTGAACAGCAGCCTTCTCAAACATTAATGTGCATACAAGTTCCCTGGGTTGTTTTTACATTGTAGATTCCGACTCAGAAGTTCTGGATGGGGACTAAGGTTCTGCATTTCTAACGCATGTCCAGGCGATGCTGATGCTGCTTGTCTGTAGCCCACACTTTGAGTCAGTAATGTGTATGTACAGAATAAAACAAATCAGTATGTACAGAACAAACTGGGTCAAGCCTTGTTCCACACTGAAATTACACGGACAGCTTTAACACAGTAATATCTGGACACCATTGTCAGAGATTCTGATTAATTGGACTCAAGAGTATGGCCCAGGAATTGGGAAGTTTAGAAGCTCTCAAGACTGAGATGCTCTGTCCTAAATAGTGTGATAGTTAACTTTATGTGTCAACTTGACTAGACCACAGAATTCCAAGATATCTGGCTAAACATCATTTCTGGGTATGTCTGTGGGGGTGTTTTTGGAAGAACATTTAAGCAGGTAGACTGAGTAAAGTACATTTCCTTCTCCAGTGTGAATGGGCATCATTCAATCCACTGGGAGCCTGGATAGAGCAAAACAGTGCAGGAAGGGAGGAGGATCTTTCCTCCGCGTGTGTGTGTGTGTGTGTGTGTGTGTGTGTGTGTGTGTGTGTCCTTCCCTCCCTGACTGCTGAGTGGGGACATCAATCTTCTGTCCTCAGCATTGCTAATTCTCAGGCCTTCAGACTCTGACTGGAATCACCATTGGCCCTCTAGCTCTCAGACCTTCAAACTATACCACCAGTCTTCTTGGGTCTCCAGCTTGCAAATGGCAGACTGTGGGACTTCTTGGCCTCCACAGTCATGTGAGCCAATGCTTTATAATGCATTTATATATAATCTCCTCCTCCTGGTTCTGTTTCTCTAGAGAACCCTATCACACCAAGCACTTGCTGATGCTGCCTCTGCTGCCCCTTGGCACTCTGGTGCAGGGGATATGCTCAGATGGCAGCCACCTGCCCCACATCCTTATTCCCACTCCAAGACCCCCTGCAGGCCCAGTGGTCCCTGATTACTCTTTTCTCTTACTCTCGCACTTGGACAATGTTTTCCTCCCACTTGGGGACATTGGGGCATTTGAGATATGCTGCAATCCCATCCCCTCACTTGGAAGGTGCCAGAATCTCACCCTGTTTTTCACCAGCCTTCTAATAAAGACTTTTGGACTTCTCAATGAACATGTGGGTGCAGGGACTTCCCTCAGATCCCCAGACTTCACGTGGACATATCTCCTGGGAACTTTTCCTGCCCTCTCAGACTTCCTCCTGGCAGGACACAGAGACGCATTTCTAACCTTTCTTAATATCTCCTCCAACTCTCACCTTCCTCTTTCTTTACGTAGAAAGCAAGGAAAGACTCCTGTCCCTGTTCATATACCCCCTTTCATGTCTGTTTTGTCCTACAACCTCAAGATGTCTTCAAAATTAAAAGCAAAGAATCTGCACCAAGACACAGAGAATGCATGTTAGCCAAGGACACCAGGCAGTTCACGCTCACCAACACCACATCCCGAGTTGTCACACCAGCCTCCTGTCCCCTTGCCCTGTGTGTCCCAACCTAACTAATGTCTGGATGGGACAGAGACTCTCCACATGTAGCTCTCAGTGTTTCTGAAGGCTCACACTGGACAGGAAAATGAATTCAACAGTCAGAGGAAAGACCCTCTTCCTTTCTTTCCACCTGTGTTTTTTTTTCCACCTTACACAACCCTTGCATGTATGAGGAGGAGAAAAGACATTACTTCTCAGAATCTTCTGGCCTTGTGAGCAGTGCACTAAAAAATTAAATAAAGTTAATGAGTTAATCATGACCTAAAGACCAAACCTCAAATCTAAAAATCAAAACTGCTTCATTCTGACACTAAGTGTTCCTGATGTTGTATTTTATTATGAAAACATCACATAAAATGTGGATGTATTAATAAAAATTAGATGAGAGATAAAGCTTTGTGGTCACATTAAAACTAACCATTTAGCATTACAGATTCTTACTTCTTTTACACTTATCTTAGACTGTCAGAATCTAATCAACAATGATGTGAACTCAGTTGTGAATCAAAGGCATTTTTGTCATTGTGCTCTTATTTATATTCTGGTTTACTTGAGGCAAAGAATAATGTTGGTTAATTCTAGCTGTGTCCACACAAAGAGAACGTTTTAGGCTGAGCAATACAGTGTAACTGAAATAAAGTGTGTTTTTATTTTCTTTTCATATTCCATGATTCCTGAGTATAAGAAAAGATGCAATATGAAAGTATTTTGAAACAGATAAAATTCACATCCTTATGAAATCTCTTGGAAGTAAAAATTCAGCTTAGTAAAAACAGCAATTCTGGAATAAGTCTTTTCAGAACCAGAAATATTTGTTGCAGGAAGTTTTCTTATCCTCACTTCTTACCCAAAAGCTGAGGGGAGTTATGGAGAGTAAAGTGAGAAGCAATATGCTAATAAACTTTTGTTGGCTCAAGGACTCACATACTGATTGCAACTAACAAAGTCGATGACATCCTCTGGGTTCACCAAGGGTTCACCTCACTGTTACCAGAAAGATGGAGAGTACTTTCTATGGTTTCATGACACTGGAGAAATAATTTGATTATAAGCCTCTCCTTACTACAATGCATGAAATGTTGTTTTAAAGTGTTCTGTGTGAATATGTAATGTTCCCATTGTAATAACTGTTTATGTATTCATGTGCCTGAGTCTATTCAGTGCTTCTGACTCTGAGTATCTCTCACGTGGGGTATGGTAAAAAATTATTAACAAGGCCTAGTGAAAAGAAACATTCTTTGTGTTTAGGAAACTTAAAAAGTTCAAAGCATGTTTCTCTTATCTGCATATGGCCCCTTTTTAACATATATATGTATGTATATATATGTGTATATATAACTAAGTTAAGATGCCTTCTTATCAGGGATTAAAGAACTTCAATGTGAAATGATAATCAGTGTGTTTATGTGACAATGAGAACAAGTAGTACTTGTATCCTATTGCTGAATTTATGATCAAAATGTGATTCAGGAGACAGCGATGGGACAGAGCAGAGGCTGAGGAACTGTCTACATATATTGGTGTTTCAGTGAATTTTCCACAGGCCTCTGCCTTCTCCCCCCACTGCAATAACTGGAAGGAGATGGGGTTGATTGACACTGTGGTGGGTGAACCTTTCCTAGGCACCACTGTGAGGAGAATAAATTACTCCTCGTGTAATACTTCTGAAGCTCTACATACCCAGCATCCTTGAATTCAAGGCCTATCTGCTCAGTCACAGTAGTTCCACCATAGCCGACATGCTCTTCTTGTATCACCTACTGACATTCACTGTGGTGGATTGTAATTATCTATTTACACGTTTGTCTATTCTACTAGAATATGAGTTCAGAAATTTATTGAGCTCAGGAATTGTGTATAATTGTTGTTGTGTCCTTAATACTTATAACTGAGCCAGGTACACAGTAGATGCTCTGAAAATCTGTGTTAAATAAATGAATGGATTCTGTGGATGTGGGAAATCTATCCCTTAGGATGCTTTCAGCTTCCGGTAACAGAAATCCCAATTCAAAGTACCTTTAGAGTTGATTGACCAAGAAGTTCAGTGATACGGATCCCTTCATCTTTCACTGCTCTCCATGGTGTCATTAAATCCTGGCTCTTTTTCAAGGTTGCAGGGTAGTTTCTTTGAGAAAATAAGGTTACATGACTTTCTATTTGAGGAGACAGAGACAGAGACAGAAAGCATACACCAAGAGTCCTTCCCTCAAGCCTGACTGGGCCTAATCAGCCACGTGCCCATCCCTCTCTGTTATCCGAACTGGAGCCTGGGTTCCTGAATGAACAACTAGCCAGGGGAGTGGGATTATCATGACTAATTTAAACTGATCGGGTTCTACTCTGAAACAGAAATCACTTCAAACCTCACGGCTCTTCTTCAGTGGATGAGCGCTGGGATGGAGTTGAGGCATCAACCACAATGTCCACCACAGGGGTGCAGGTGCCAGGAGACATTTAGATACATAATTAGTTTCTAAACAAAGTGACTGTTGTCACATTTTTCCAATCAGTGCCAGTCTACGTAAAATGTCTGTGCTATATCCTTGCAATGCCACACAAAAAAATGAATGAGTCCAGGGTTTAAACCTTGTTACTGTTGTTATTATGGCTAGGGACCCAGAAATTAAGTTCCACTCTATTAATAAGTGCAGAAGAGCTCAAAACCCAAGACAAGTCTCCTGGAAAATGTGGGTCTCCTGCTTCTACTCACGCAACTCTCTCTGGATTTCAAATCTTGGGCAAAGTATACTGGGGGGAGGAAGTCAGGGAGCAAGCTTGAAAGCAAGCCAGTTCTGCAGAGAAAGCTACTCACAGCTCCATGCAAGGAGACAGAAAACAAATGGAATGAACAGAGTTGAGCTCCCCCATGATCCAGGCCCTGCCTGGGTCTGAGACAAGAAACGAGCATAAGAAGGAGAGTTTGGACAGCTGCCTTTGGGACAAATAACCCCACCCATTAATAAAAAACAGCCCAATGAAGGAACAAACACAACCAATAATAACAATTTCTCCTCTGTTACAGAATAGGCACCTGAGATCGTGGCATTAGAAGTTCTCCCTCTCGGGCGCAAGGCGGCTGGCTGTCTGCAGCCACACTTTTGTGTGCAAACTAAGTGAAAATGGGCAGCGCCGCCGGGTTTCAAAGCCTAAGAGCCCCGTCGGGGAACTGAGGCCGGGAGACTCTCTCAGCCTCACAGGAGACTTCTCGGGGAAGCCCACAGAGTCCGAGAAAGTCCACAAGCCCACCCGCCCGGGAGCCAGCACAGGAAGGGCCCAATTTGCTTGTGGAAGGCAGTGGAGGGGACGGAAGTCCTAGAGAGAGTGGAGCAGGCGCCTTTGTTCCCTCTCAGACCCCGCCCCCACATACAACATCACAACCCAGCGACTGGGGTGCCCCGCCCCGGTGAACACCTAAGGCTCCGCTGCCCTTACGAAACAGCTGCAACCAAACCAAAGGAAAATAAAAAAGATGGCTCAAACAGATTTGAAAGCCCCAGAACAAATTTTTTTAAGTGACCAAGAGATTGCTGAACTATCAGATGCACAGTTCAAAGCACTGGTGATCGGGAAGCTCACAGAATTGGTTGACTTTGGACATAAATTAGATGAACAAATGCAGGCTATGATAAGAGAAATGAAGGAAAACGCACAGGGAAACAATAGTGAGGAGAAGAAAACTGGGACTCAAATCAATAGAGTGGACCAGAAGGAAGAAAGGAACAACCAAATAGAAAAGAATGAAGAAACAAGAATTCAAAAAAATGAGGAGAGGCTTAGGGACCTCCAGGACACCTTTAAATGTTCCAACATCCAAATTATAGGGGTACCAGAAGGGGAAGAGGAAGAGCAACAAATTGAGAACTTATTTAAACAGATATTAAAGGAAAACTTCCCCAATCTGGCAAGGGAAATAGACTTCCAGGAAGTC
>PVIA01017509.1:0-15470 GCA_004024845.1 Tonatia bakeri
CTCCCAATCAAGCCCACCCACCCCCCTCCCATCTTCCCTCCCATTACCACCCTCCCCCTAGTTTTATCCATGTGTCTTTTAACTTTGTTCCTGCAAACCCTTCCCCTTTTCCCCTGAAATTCCCTCTTCTCTGTAATTTAAAAAATATCCTGGTACTGGCATAAGAACAGGCATATAGATCAATGGAGCAGAACAGGGAGCCTAGAAATAAACTCATGTCTTTATGGTCAATTAATATGTGACTAAGAAGGCAAGAGCATACAATGGAGTAAAGACAGTCTCTTCAATAAATGGTGTTGGGAAATTTGGACTGGTACATGAAAAAAACTTAAAATAGATCAGTAACTTATACCTTACACAGGAATAAACTCAAAATGGATAAAAGACTTAAATCTAAGTCCCCAAATCATAAAATTCCTGGAAGAAAACATAAGCAGTAAACTTTCAGATTATCTCACATAGCAATATTTTTGCTGATATATTTCTTAGGGCAAGGGAAACAAAGGAAAAATAAACAAATGGGACTATATCAAATTAAAAAGCTTCTACATGACTAAAGAAATCATCAGCAAAGTGAAAAGTGAACCCACTGTATGGGAGAATGTATTTGACAATGATACATATGATATGGGTTTAATTTCAAATATATATAATGAATTTATACAACTCAACACCAGGAAGGTAAATAATTCAATAAAAAAATGGGCAAAGGACCCGAACAGACACTTCTCCATGGCCTCATGTGCTGTCAGTAATACCAATACACACTATAAGAAAATTGACAAAGCTTGTTAAAGCTCAGACTAAAAGTTTGGCCTGATGAATGGATCACAACTTCTTCTTGATCTACCTCCAGCTAGACAAGTATAAGGTATATTGCAGTAGCTATCAGGGGAGAGAGGTAAGCTAGGGAACAGAGGGAAACTTTCTAATATAGTGAATCTGCTGAACTCCAGCATACTGTGGAAAGGGCTCAGAGTGATATGTCCTATAAAAACTGATGGAATTTCCTCAGAAAACAAAAATGAAACTGCCTTTTGACCCAGGAATACCACTGCTGGGATTATACCTTGAGAATCCTGAAACACCAATTTGAAAAAAACTGTGCACCCCAATGTTCCTAGCAGCACAATTTACAATAGCCAAGTTCTGGAAGCAACCTAGGTGCGCATCAATAAATGAATGGATAAAAAGGTTGTGGTACATTTACAGAATGGAATTCTACACAGTAGAAAGAAAGAAGGAGCTCCTACCCTTTGCAACATGGATGGAACTGGAGAGCATAATGCTAAGTGAAATGAGTCAGATGGTGAAAAACAAATACCATATGATCTCACCTATAAGTGGAACCTAATCAACAAAAACAAACAAGCAAGCAAAATAGAACCAGAGACATTGAAATAAAGAACAAACTGACAGTAACCAGAAGGGAGGAAGAGAGGGATAATGGGGGAAAATAGGGGAAGAGCCCTCAATTAACATGTATAAAGGACACATAGACAAAGCCAAGGTGGGGTAGGATTGAGGGTGGGAGGCAGGGATGAATGGAGCAGAGGGGCATGGTAGGGTGTAAATAGAGACAACTGTATTTAAACAACAATAAAATATAAATTAAAAAAAATGAAGTGGAGGGTGAGACAGGGTGGTTATGAATATATTGAAGAGTCTGAGTGTTTACTATATATGCTTTACGTATTTTATCTCATTTTTTCTTTATATTGATCTTATGATCAGCTATTAACTTTATTTTATGACTCAGGAAATTGAAGTTCAGAAAGTTAGAGTGATTTCACCAAAGTTGTAGGAGTGACAAAGGTGGGATTTAAAGTCTAGTTCCTCTCTCTGAATTTAGAGGTTTTCTCTTTTTCTAGTTGCACCAGTTTCCTGAAAACCACTTCTTACTCTGTAAAGTACTCATTTGTTTTAATTATCAGAAATTGGATGTGATAAGATCACAAGATCATGGAATGTCAGAGATGGAAGGGACCTTGAAAAACTTAGTTCCATGATTTTCCAAACTTCTCATCTCTAAGAATGCTTTGGATTTATTTTCTCTCTTCTTTTGAAACAATTGGTCTTATAAATAAAGAGCATTTATTAATCAATAATTAACTTGTGTCCCAACTTTTATTAATTAGAAACATATATGGGCTGCATAGCTATGACTATGAGCTGCTATTAGATTTTTCAAAAATAGACCTTGAAAATTTCTTCAGTACCAACATGGCTATTATGAAAGACTCATAGATTAAATCTTGTCCATCATTTGGAAGATAGGAAAACTGAGGCTCAGAAAGGTCGTATGTCTTGCCTGGCCTGACACATCTAGTTAGTGGTCAAGTAGACACCAGACCCAGGTTATCTATCTTTCAGGTCAGACCACCTTTTCCTATGCCAGGCTGCTTCTTTCCACAAGAAATTGGCTCTCAGTTTGTTTTAATCTTCAGAATGCTGTATTTTCCAGGGCACCACCCTCTCCTCTGATGGCAGATATTTGCACTTAAGAAGTTTTTCCACCATCTAAATTTACTTGGCTTTGTTTATTGAGGGGAATTAGCAAAAGGATAAGTGGTTTAATCTTACTTATTAGCTCGCTGCTGTTGAATGGCTAGTGTGAAGGAAGGCAAGGAGAATGAAAGAATACACTATAACAGTAGCCATATGAAGTGCTGGGGGGCCAGTCAAAAGTGCTGACTTTCCTTCTCCACATTATGGGCAGACCTCAGAAGTAAGAACTGCAAGGACTCCAAAGGGCAAAAGCAAATGCAGAACTCTTTTTTTTTTCAAAGAACCCTGCCTTTGAAGAAATCTTTTTTAGTTGAAGAGTTAGTATTCTCACCTAAAACAATTCAAGATTAATTACAAATATTCTAAAGAACAAATTGGTGTAGCAATGTGTAATGGTGTCTACTATGGTGGTTGATACAGAAGTGAGTGTTCAACATGTCTGTGCTCTTCTTCCTATTGAAGTAATTTTACTAATCAATGAACAAATGTTTATTGGGGCTTCACCATAGGTGAGGCACCATTGTAGGGCA
Source organism: Tonatia bakeri (assembly GCA_004024845.1). Lineage (NCBI taxonomy): Eukaryota > Metazoa > Chordata > Mammalia > Chiroptera > Phyllostomidae > Tonatia > Tonatia bakeri. The sequence goes on from PVIA01017509.1 coordinate 3,039, forward strand.
GAAGTAGGCAAATGTTCTCTGTAAAAAGGTAGCTAGCACATACTTTAGACTTTGTGGATTACTCATCTCTGTTTGAAAGTATTTAATTGTATTGTTGCAGTGTGAGAGCAACCATAAATAACACACAAATGAATGAGCATGCTAGAGTTCCAATAAAGCTTTATTTCCAAAACTATGATAAGCCATATTTTGCCTTCAGGTTATAGTTTTCCAGTCTCTGTTCTAGATACTAGATATACAGCTAAGTACTATTAATACTCTTTCTATTTGCAAGGCACTCAGAGTCTAGGTGATATATATATATATATATATATATATATATATATCACCTAGATATCCTGTAATGGATATATCCTGTAATATATATATATATATATATATATATATATATATATATATATATATATATCAAATCATTACAGGACTCTCAGGAATAGCATCCAGTATTTTACAGGCAAAGAAAGATGGGGTATAAATTAAGTCTGTGGAGTCTAGGAAGGCTTCCCTGACACCTGAAAAATTAGTAAGAGTTTTCTAGGTGAAAGAGGACAGGGAGCATATTCTAGATTCAGAGGCAAGAGACATTTAGTTGTCATGTATCCTTAGGCTTTTCTTGGCTGTAACAGTTCTGTCAGACTCATTTGATGACTTTGACAGCTTTGAGATATGCTGGTCATCTAATTTGTAGAATGTCCCTCTATTGGAATTTGTTTAATGTTTTTCTCATGATTGGATAGGGGTTATGAAATTTTGGGAGGAAGACCACAGACAGAAAGTGCTATTTTCAATACATCCTGTCAAAAATACATATTATCAACATAACCCACTAGTGTTGATATTAATATTGATCTCTTGTTTATCGGGTTTTAATTTAAGTTAAAGTGCAAAGGGTAGCCAGATTACTGGATTGAATAACTGGGAAGATCATGGTGGCATTTAAGAAGCCAGGCGCACTACAGATGGCACAGGTTTATTCACTTTTAGTCATGTAATAAATGAGAAGATTTCAATTTTAAATATGTTGAGTTTGAAGTGACTGTAGAACATTCATGGTGATTTTGAGCAGGCAGGTAACTATACTGGTATAAACTCAAGAGAAACATCTGAGCTTGAGGAATAATTAAAGAGCAATCACTCTGTAAAGGACATGGCCATAAATGTGGTCACCAGGGAGAACATGTAGAGTCAGGAAAAATAATGTAGCAGAGCCCTGGTCATACACTAAAAATATTAGTAGAAGAGGAGAAATCAGTACTGAAACCTGGAGAGAGCAACTGGTATATATGCTGCCAAAGTGAGCACTGGAGGGAGCAATCAGAAAGGTAAGAGAAAAAGCTACAGAGTATGGTGTCAGAGAAGCCAGTGGAAAAAAGTTTTACAACACAAAGTGTTCAAATCATGCTAAGAATTAGCAAAATAAGGCCTAAAATATCAGTGCTCATTCATTCAATAAATTCATATTCTGTACCTACTTTTGGCCAAGCATTGTTCTAAGTACTGGGAAAACAGTGTTGAACAAGATAGGCAAATTCATTGGATATACTGAGAAAGAAGTTGTTTTTCATCATAGAAAGAGAAGTTTCAATGGAGTTATATGGATGCCAACTAGGAATGGGTTGAGATATGAGTGAGTGTTGAAAAAACAGTTAAAAAGTATAGCCAACCCTTTTCTTAAAATATATTTTATTGATTATGCTATTACAGTTGTCTCATTTTCCTACTTCACTCCCTTCCACCCTATACAGCGTCTCCCACCCACATTCTCCCCCTTTAGTTCATGCCCATGTGTCATACTCAGAAGTTCTTTGGCTTCTACTTTTCCCATACTATTCTTACCCTCCCCCTGTCTATTTTCTACCTACCATCTACACTACTTATTCTCTGTACCTTTTCCCCATTTTTCCCTGTCCCACTCCCCTGTTGATAACCCTCCATGTGATCTCCACTTCTGTGGTTCTGTTCCTTTTCTACTTGCTTGCTTAGTTTGTTTTTATTTTTGTTTTAAGTGTGGTTGTTAATAACTGTGAGTTTGCTGTCATTTTACTGTTCATATTTTTTATCTTCTTTTTCTTACATAAATCCCTTTAACATTTCATAAAATAAGGGCTTGGTGATGATGAACTCCTTTAACTTGACCTTACCTGAGAAGCACTTTCTCTGCCCTTCCATTCTATATGGAAGCTTTGCTGGATAGAGCAATCTTGGATGTGGGTCCTTGCCTTTCATGAGTTGGAATACTTCCTTCCAGCCCCTTTTTGCCTGTAAGGTCTCTTTTGAGAATTCAGCTGACAGTCTGAGGGGAACTCCTTTGTAGGTAACTGTCTTCTTTTCTCTTGCTGCTTCTAAGATTCTCTCCTTAATTTTAATCTTGGGTAATGCAATTATGGTGTGCCTTGGTGTGTTCCCCCTTGGGTCCAACTTCTTTGGGACTCTCAAGCTTCCTGGACTTCCTAAAAGTCTATTTCCTTTGCCAAACTGGGAAAGTTCTCCTTTATTATTTGTTCAAATAAGTCTTCAATTTGTTACTCTTCCTCTTCTCCTTCTGGCACCCCTATAATTTGGATGTCGGAATGTTTAAAGATGTCCTGGAGGTTCCTAAGTCTCTCCTCATTTTTTGAAATCTCGTTTCTTCATTTTTTTTTTTTTCTGTTTGGTTGTTTCTTTCTTCCTTCTGGTCCACACCATTGATTTGAGTCCCAGTTTCCTTCCCGTCACTATTGATTCCCTGTACATTTCCTTCATTTTAGTTAGTGTAGCCTTAATTTTTTCATCTAATTTGTGACTAAATTCAACCAGTTCTGTGAGCATCTTGATTACCAGTGTTTTGAACTGTGTATCTGATAGGTTAGTTACCTCTTCATTGCTTAGTTGTATTTTTTTGTGGAGCTTTGATCTGTTCTTTCATTTGGGCCATTTTTTTTTTGTCTTGAAATGCCTGTTATGTAGTGAGGGGAAGAGCCTTAGGTGTTCACCAGGGCAGGGTAACCAGCATCACTGGGTTGTGATGCTGTATTTGGGGAAGGGGTCTGAGAGGGAACAATGGCATTTGCTCCACTCTCTGCTGGATTTCAGTCACTTCTGCTGCTTCCCACAAGCACATTGGGCCTTTCTGGTTCTGATTCCCATGTGGGTGGGTTTGTGTCCATTCTAGGACCCTGTGGGTCTCTCCAGTGAACTTTCCTATGAGGCTGGGAGTTCCTGCTCCCCCTTTGTTTTGCCTGGTTTATCTGCATGCAAATGTGAGACTGCCTGGTCCACCAGCTGCATGCAGCCTTGCACACCCCATTCCACAATCCGCCGCTTTGCTGGATCTGTCAGCTGTCATCTTGTGTGCTCTGGTCTGTTAGCCACCACCTCTCCTCCAGTTCTCCTGAACCCAGCTGCCCCACTCTGCCCCTCCTACCAGTCTGGATGAATGTATCTTCTTTAATTCCTTGGTTGCCGGACTTCCATACAGTTCAATTTTCTGTCAGTTCTGGTTGTTTTTTGTTTTTAAATTGCTGTTGTCCTTCTTATGGTTACACAAGGAGGCACAGTGTATCTACCTACACCTCCATCTTGGCCAGAAGTCCTGCCACCACCACACTGGAGCCAGAGCTGGAGGGAACCTGGAGAGGGCCATGAGGAGCTGGTAAGACCTAGGAACCAGAGAGTGAAACCGAGGGGCAGGGCAGAGGGCTATAGCCAACTCTTTCAAGAGGTGTGGTTTTAAAGAAGACTGGAGAGCTAGGGCAGTAGCTGGAGTGAAATATGGCATAAAGAGATATTAAAAGATGTAACAGACTTGAATATGTTTAAAGCAAATAAGTAGGAATCTATTAGAAAATTTGATGATGTCTAAAAGAGGGAATTATCACTTTGAGTAGACAGAAAGGATAAAGTCCAAATGCAAATGGAAGGTTTAGCCTCAGATATGAAGCTTTCTGGGTAAGTTATAAGCTTCCTGAAAGCAGGCACTTGGCCACTTGTCCTCAATGTCTTTGTATGTACATTGTCTGACACAGCATCTAGGCTTTTAAAATTTAAGTATAATAAATGAATGGAAGGAAGGTAAATAGGAAGGAAGGAAGGAAGGAAGGAAGGAAGGAAGGAAGGAAGGAAGGAAGGAAGGAAAATGAGGAAGGAGATGGGGAGGAACGGATGGAAGGAGGAAAAGAGAAAAAGATGATGAAGAGGAGGGAGGAAAGAAGGAAGATTTTGCATTTTGTTTCAAGAGAATCTTACCAAGATATTACACAAGAGATTCATGTGTTAGGTGGGAAATTGCGATGAAGGTATAAACTCTCTTCCTATGCTTAGAACACTCAGAGATTTTAAGACTGTTCCCTGCTGAGAATCTTTCAGTCTGAAGTGTAAGTCCAAGCCTTGTTGGTGGTGGATAAAAATATAGAATTAAGGAGTCAGGGTGGACTTGCCTATGAGGGCCTGTGACATGAAACTGTTCATAGACTGGAAAATTAGCTCTATCATGGCATGGTGAAACAGTCTTGATCTTGCTCAATGGCCTGTTTCAGAAGAAAACCATGGTGTATCTGCTTAAGCTAGTATTGTTGAATTTCTACTTATTATTCACATGGTCATTGTATACTAGGCTGACTGGCTCTGAGGAATAGGCAGGGTCATTAATGTATGGGGAACTACCAACTCACCCAGGTCAATGAGAGCCCTGGGGAAAGTCTATCAAGTTTCTTCAACAGGGCCATTGCTGCCATCATTTTTTTTTGAGATATTACCTAGATGGGAGTGGTAAAGATGACAGGGAACTTTCTCAATATAGCTTATCTGAGGACTCAAATTCACGGATTTATTCCTTCCAGGAACCTAAGGCCCTAAATGACACTATGGCTAAAAATATCACATTTTGCTTGCTTGTTTGTTTTGTTGATTAGCTAGTATTTGGATGTTTGTATTTTGTTCCACTTATAGGTGAGATCATATGGCATTTGCCTTTCACTATCTGGCATTGAAATTAAGAACAAGCTGACAGTAACCAGAGAGGTGGGAGAGAATAATGGGTAGAAAAGGGGGAAGGGTTGTCAAGGAACATGTATAAAGGACACATGGACAAAGCCAAAATGGGGAAGAATCGAGGGTGGGAGGTATGGATGGCTGGGGTAGGGAGGAGTGGGGGGGAGAAAATGGAGACAACTGTACTTGAACAACAATAAAAATATTTTTAAATATCACCATAAAATTTTTATCTCCTCTGGATTTGATAATCCAGGCTTTTGAACACAATTTCAACTTGACCTGAGACTGTTATGGTTGGACCTTAAAATCTAAGAATATATAAAATCTTTAAAAATTACCTAATCCAATCTACTTGTTTTAGATGGAAAACAGGCTCAGGAAAGGGAATAAATTTTCTCAGTCATACATCTCATAGACATTGTTAGAGGTGAAAGCTTCATGAAAACTTATTAAACTTAAATAGACAAGAAAGACTTGGATTCAACTCCTAGCTCTGCCACTGACTAGCCATATAACTTTGTGGTTTGTTATTTAGCCTCTACCAGACTTGAGATTGTGTTTAAAACACCAGCCTTGGTGTTTTAAAGTGTTAAACAGGTATATTAATAATGTTAGTCTTACTGGTTTATTTTTATTGGTCAAGTGAAAAAACATATGTTATCATACTTCATCTGCAAAATGCTATGTACTGTACATTTTAGATGAGAAAATTGAGGCCCCAAAATACTAAAATATCAATTTTGGGAAACAATGAGGGTTCCATAACTAAATTAGTTACAAAACTCTGTTTAACCAAATTGAAAAGATTTATATACTATCCAGCATATTGAAGCTTTTTATATGCTAATATGTGCTGTGATTCTGCAAAAAAAAAAAAAAAAAGGATAAAGTCCACACAAAAACTGGAGATAGTATTTATTTTAAGATATAGTTATGAGGTTTAAATAACATATGTAGAAGTGTCTGGCACTGAGTAGGCACTCATATAATTTTCCTCCTTTGTTTCTTCCCCTTCAATGATTTGCCTCTGTTGCAAGTGGATAGTATAGACACACTTTAGGGATATCTTAGCAAAATGCAATCCATTATTCTAGCCAGAAATACAAGATGACCCCACTGAAAATCCTGCCCACTGGCAACCAACTGCTATACTGGATGCCTTGTGACCTCTGTTGACCCCTTTGTCTTATGTGAGTCCAATATGCCAAAAGTCACTATGGCAAGTGGCAAGGGCCCTTTGTGCTTAGGTCATAATATATGTAGGTGCTTTCCTTTTGCAGAGAGTGGGGTTTTTGAACAGGTCATCTATTTCAACCATCTCATTGAGATGCCAAAAAGAACTCCATTACTCACCCAATTCACTTACAAGCCCACTGTCCAGAAATCTACAGAGCCCAGAATACTGACTCTCTTGTTCGGGTGTTGATAGTTGTCTGAATGACGTTCTATACACACTGAAATTTTTCTTTTTCTTCCATCAGAATATGCCATCCCCCTTCCTACATATATTTCTCATCCTCCCCTGCCTGTAAACCAAATTAATACCTGTTTTTCCCATTGTATAATCACAGGATAACTCATTCAAGCAAGTGGGTATAACTATAGCCAATCTAAGCTGGATAGTTGTCACTCTTGAAAAGGGTTCTGATTAGAGGTATCTTCTGATTGGCCCTACAAATAGAGTGCCAGAGAGGATATACATTTCTCAAGTGCTGTCTGACATTAGCCCAATCTCAAATAATGTCTTCAACACACTAAGATTTCTTGATATCCTGTTGACCAACACTTATTTAGAGCTTGAGACATAATCTGAATTTTTTTTCACAATTTCCTGAACCCTATGATTTGAGCATGTCCCAGAACTACTGGAGTCCAGACCCTATGGCTGAGAATAAGAGAAAGCGAGTTTTGGGCTTGGTTACCTCTTGTGGACAGGTTTCCTAACAGCCAGAGCCTTGAAGATCAAGACTATCTTGCCTTAGGGGCAGTTCTACCTGGGTATATTTAGGGTGTTGAATTTATTTAGGTGTTCTGTAAAAATTGGCTTTCTTTGGGCTGAATAGCTCAATATAATTGAGTGCTTTCTATGTGCCAAGCATCATGACATACATTATGTCATTTAATCCTCAAAACATTCTGTGAGTAAGCACATATTTTATTGTTCTTTTTAAAATGAGGAAATTGAGGCTTAAAGAGATAAGTGAGTTGACAAAGATCACACAGAGAGTAAGCTACATAATACCATACTAAATTGCTTCTAAGATGAGTCATACATTTGACTACTTCTTACAGACTTTTCTAAGTATTGAGGGGAGATTGCAGGACACAAACAATCAACAGACAAGTGTGATCAGAACTTCTCAGTCTTCAAGCATCCAACAACCCCCTCCTCACATCATATCTTACCCCTCCTCATCCCAGCACTCAATTAACTAACTTACTTGATCCTCTACCCACACTGTCTGCCTTCTCTCCTGTTGTTACAAAAAGTTAACCTCTGCACTTATGCTCTGGGTTCCATCCTCTTTAATCTTCTCAAAAACTTCCCTCTTACAATAATGTCTTTACTTCTCAGGTCTTTCATACTGGATTATTTCCATTACCAGCAGTACTTGGCTATTTTCAGTCAAATCTTTATATAAAATCTTAAAATCAGCTTGCAGAATTCCATTCAATAGTTGGGTGAATTTTTATAGAAATTACATTTCCTATATAGATATATTGTGGATATTTGGCATATTTTAGAGAATTTCCATTTCAACTTTAATAGCAATGCCATCCTGTCACAATGAAGATGGTTATATCTCTCAATTTATTGACATCTCCCACAATGTATTTCAAAAAAGTTGTATAATTTAATGGTCTTTCACATTTTTGTTGGAATTTTTCTGACAAATTAATTGTTGTTGAAGTATAGTTGTCTCCATTTTCCACCCACTGCTCTACACTGCCCCACCAACCTCAATCCTACCCTCCTTTGGTTTGTCCATGGGTTCATTATACATGTTCCTTGATGATCCTTCCCATTTTTTCCCTCTTACTCTCTCCCCTTTACCTCCTCCCCTCTGGTTACTGTCAGTATGTTTTTTATTTCAATGTCTCTGGTTATATTTTGCTTGCTTGCTCATTTTGTTGATTAGGTTCCAATATAGGTAAGATCATGCGGTATTTGTCTTTAACCTCCTGGCTAATTTAATTTAGCATAAAGCTATCCAGTGTCTTCCATGCTGTTGCAAAGGGTAGGAGTTCCTTCTTTCTTCCATCCTGCTGCATAGTATTCCATTGTGTAAATGTGTTACAGTTTTTGAATATACTCATTTACTGATGGACACTTAGGCTGTTTCCAGCACTTGGTTATTGTAAATTGTGCTGCTATGAACACTGGGATGCACAGGATCTTTCAAATTGGTGTTTCAGGATTCTTAGTGTATAATCCCAGCAGTACAATTGCTGGGTAAAAAGGCAGTTCCATCTTTAATTTTTTGAGGAAATTCCATACTGTTTTCCACAGTGGCTGCATCAGTCTGCATTCACACCAACAGTGTACTAGGGGTCCCTTTCTCCACAACCTCATGAGCACTTGTTGTTTATTGATTTATTTATGATGGCCATTATGACTGGTGTGGAGTGGTATCTCATTGTGGTTTTAATTTGCATCTCTCTGATGACTAGTGATGCTGAGCATCCTTTCATATGTCTCTGGGCCCTCTGTATGTCTTCCTTGGAGAAGTGTCTGTTCAGGTCTTTTGTACATTTTTTAATTGGGTTGTTTGTCTCTCTGGAGTAGAGTGTGAGTTCTTCATATATTTTGGTGATCAGGCCCTAACTGTCCAAAGTATCATTTGCAAATATATTTTTCCCATACATTCGGTTTCCTTTTCATTTTGCTGATATTTTCTTTAGCTGTGCAGAAGCTTTTTATTTTGATGAAGTCTCATTTGTTTAATTTTTCCTTTATGTCCCTTGCTCTAGGGGTCATATTGGTGAAAATATTGCTGCATGGAATATTTGTGATTTCCCTGCCTATGTTCTACCTATGGTGTTCTGACTTACATTTAAGATTTTTATCCATCTTGAGTTTATTTTTGTGTATGGTGTATGTAGGTGGTCAAGTTTCATTTTTTTGCATGTAGTTGTTCATGTCTCAAAAAACCACTTGTTGAAGAGGCTATTTTTACTACATTTTATGCTTCTGCCCACTTTGTTGAATATTGACCATAGAGACTTTAGTTTATTTTTGAGGTCTCTATTCTGTTCTATTGATCTATGTGTCTGTTCTTATGCCAGTACCAGACTGTTTTGATTACCATGACCTCTTAATATAGCTTGATGTCAGGTATTGTTATCCCTCCTACTTTGTTCTTCTTTCTCAAAATTGCAACAGTTATTCGGGGTCATTTATGGTTCCATATAAGTTTTTGAAATGTTTGTTCTATATCTGTAAAAGATGTCATTGCTGTTTTAATAGGGTCTGCACTGAATCTATAAATTGCTTTGGGTAGTATTGATGTTTTAATGATGTTAATTCTTCCAATACGTGTACACAGTATATGCTTCCATTTATTTGTGCCTCCTTAATTTCTTTCTTCAGTGTTGTGTAGTTTTCTGAGTACAGGTATTTCACCTCCTTGGTTAGGTTTATTCCTAGGTACTTTAATTTTCTTGTTACTATATCAAATGAGATGTTTTTCCTGATTTATGTTTCTGATATTTTGTTGTTGGTGTACAAAAAGCCTTATATTTCTGAATATTGACTTTGTATCCCACTGTTTTGCCAAATTCACTTATTAAGTCAAGTAGATTATTGGTGGAGTCTATAGGGTTTTTTATGTACAATATCATGTCATGTGCAAACAATGATAGTTTTACTTCCTCTTTTCCATTTTCAATGCCTTTTGTTTATTTTTTTAAATTATTTTATTTATTTATTTTTCGACAAAAGGGAAGGGAGGGAGAAAGAGAGGAAGAGAAACATCAATGTGTGGTTGCCTCTCATGCACCCACCACTGGGGACCTGCCCTGAAACCCAGGCATGTGATCCGATGGGAAACCAGAGACCATTTGGTTCACAGATCCATTCTCAATCCATTGTGCTACACCAGCTGGGGCAGACGCCTTTTATTTCTTTTTCTTGTCTGAATGGTGTGGCTAGGGCTTCCAATACTATCTTGAATAGAAGTCATGAAAGTGGACATCCTTGTCTTGTTCTTGATCTTAGTGGGAAAGCTTTTAGTTCTTGTCCATTGAATATGATTTTGGCTGCAGGTTTCTTGCATATGGCCTTTATTGTGTTGAGGTATGCTCCCTCTATTCCCACTTTGCTGAACATTTTTATCATAAATGGGTGCTGAATTTTGTCAAATGCTTTTTTCACATCTATTGATATGATTATGTGATTTTTATTTTTCCTTTTGTTTATGTTATGTATTATAATTATTGATTTGCAAAAATTATGCCATTCTTGCATCCCTGAGAGGAATCTCACTTGACCATAGTGTGTAACCTTTTTAGTGTATTGCTGGATGCGGTTTGCCAATATTTTGTTGAAGATTTTAGCATCTATGTTCATCAGTGAATTGGCCTGTAGTTTTCTTTCTTCGTTTTATCTTTATTTGGTTTTGGAATTAGGATGTTTCTGGCCTCATAAAAAGATTTTGGGAGATATTGAATTAACAGACGGTAGGTGGCCGGAAGGGACCTGTGCTGGGCGCGGACAGCCCCCCGCGCCCCTGGGTCTGTCTCTGGGAGCCCAGGAGAGCGGAGTGTCCCCAGTCAGGGGTTATAAAGCAGAAGTGCAGGAGTTGTGCGCACCCACGGGGAACAGTGAGTACCCAGTCTGTTGGACCAAGAGAGGCCTTGCCGTGGGGGTGGAGTCCTTCCCATGGGCGCCTGCGCCCCCAATCAGGGGTGTGTATGGTTTTGGGGAGGACTGAGACCCCACGGCTGACCAGGAACAGGGAAGGGCTTCCGGAGCTGACACGATTTGGCTCGGGCACTCGCCCTGCCAGATTCCTCACTCAAACGGAGAACCCAGAAAAGACAAAGGTATTCCTGGGTTCTGGGGTCCGCAGTGGAGGCAAAGGGAAGGGCACGACCCTTCCCAAACCCCAGAGGGTGCGACTCGAGACTGGAGGAGAGATGGCGCTTCCCGAGAACGGGGAGCCCACGAGGGGAAATACGGGAACCCTCGCAGTCCCGGCCCAGGCCTGTGAACCCGGAAGAGAGGCGGAAGCTCCGCTGAGCGTAGAGCCTTTGGTGGTGAAGCTGGGGGAACGGCGCAACCCCTGGCCACCTCCGAAGCCTGCGCCCTGAAACCAGACGGAGACAGCAATCCTTTCTGGGAAAAGCTTGTGGCCAGCCCTGAGTCTGACTGAGTTCTGTCTTAGAAAGGGGAAAGGCACTTTAATGGTGTCACGATTTATATTTAAGTCTTTTATCCATCTTGAGTTTATTTTTGTGTAAGGTGTAAGTTGGTGTTCTAGTTTCATTTTTTTGCATGTTGCTGTCCAGTTCTCCCAGCACCATTTGTTGAAGAGGCCATTTTTACTCCATTTTATGTCGCTGCTTCCTTTATCAAATATCAATTGACCATGGAGACTTGGGTTTATTTCTGGGCTCTCGGTTCTGTTCCATTGGTCCATGTGCCTGTTCTTATGCCAGTACCAGGCTGTTTTGATTACCGTGGCCTTGTAGTATACTTTAGTGTCAGGTATTGTGATCTCTCCTACTTTTCTCTTCTTTTTCAATATTGCAGTAGATATTGGGGTCGTTTATGGTTCCATATAAATTTTTGAAGTGTTTGTTCCATGTCTGTGAAATAAGCCATTGGTATTTTAATAGGTATCGCGTTGAATGTGTAGATTGCTTTGGGTAGTATGGACATTTTAATGATATTAATTCTCCCAATCCATGAACATGGTATATGTTTCCATTTGTTTGTGTCTTCCTCGATTTCTTTCCGCAGTAGTATATAGTTTTCTGAATACAGGTCTTTTACCTCTTTGGTTAGGTTTATACCTAGGTATTTTATTTTTCTTTTTGCTATTTGTTCATAGCACCACAATTTACAATAGCTAAGTGCTAGAAGCAACCTAGATGCCCATCAGTAAATGAATGGATCAAAAAACTATGGTATATTTACACAATGGAATTCTATGCAGCAGAAAGAAAGAGGGAGCTCCTACCCTTTGCAACAGCATGGATGCAACTGGAAAGCATTATGCTAAGCGAAATAAGCCAGGCAGTGAAAGATAAATACCATATGATTTCACCTTTAACAGGAACCTAAACAACAAAACAAAGAAAGAAGCAGGGTATAGTCAAGGACACTGCATTAGAGGACAGGTGGAGAGTGATGAGAGGAGAGAGAAGAGGGATTTTGGGGGAGAGGGGGAGGGGTTTATAGGATCAAAGTTAAAGGACACATGGATAAAAGCTAGGGGGAGGGTGGTAATGGGAGGG
>PVIA01017510.1:0-15474 GCA_004024845.1 Tonatia bakeri
TCTCCCTCTCCCCCTGCAGCAACTCACTGTAGTAGGTGCACTCCCCTATAATGTGAATAATAAATGGCATGTCTACATGGACTAGTCCACCTGGTGTTTTTTTTTCTCTGCAATATCATCCCCCAGTTTGGAACTCCTGTATTACACCCAGGAACATGTATTTTTTAATAAGCTCCTCAGATGATTTTAATATGCAGGAGGGCAAAGAACACCAAATAGTGCCAAGCACATAGGTTTCATCATAAGAATTGGATCAGTGGTTTGGGATTTGAATTCTGACTTTACCTCTAACTGTGTGACAATAGGCATAACACTGACCTTTCTAATAGTTTCCTCTCCAATAAAACACTCAGGCTGCAAGGGTCTAATGACAATGTGTGCAGAAGACATTCATAAGCTATGAAAACACTAAAAAGAGTATCACCTTTACATCTATCATATATATTAGTTAAATACAGTATGTTTTACAGATAAATATAATCTATTTAATTCCTGTAAGAATTTTTGTATCTTGAGGCTTTGACTAAGGCTAGGCAATATGGGCTAATAAATAAAAATATCTGGATCTCCTTAAACTTTAATTATAAGAAAAATACAAAGGACCTTTCTCTGGAAGATGAAGAGGACATTCCCTGAAGCTAATGAATCACTCATTTATTCTCAGGCTCACACTTTAAGATCATCCCCCCACACTTCCCCGTAAAAAACATTTCCCAAATGTGTACACCAGTAACTGAGGCAGCCCAGAGGTTGCATGCTAGAAAGTGAGGACACTTAATTATTCCTAAACAGTCACTTATTGATCACTAGGTAGGAAAAGAAAACATGCTTTATCTAAATTACCTCTGATCAATTGACTTGAGAGGTGCTGAAGATTAAGTGATAGTTAGGGATTTGCATAAAATTAGCAAAACAAAATAAACTATCTTTCTGAATGATCAGCCAAAATCTCCTAAGAAGGGAAAAAGCACAGAGTCAAGCCACCACGCATGTCCTATTAAGAGAAGCATTGAAATAAAATACTGGATGCTGGTTTGGAATAAGAAACAAGAGGCTTATTTCCTGTCTTACTCAAATGCACAATGTGGAACCCAGACAGTAAGTACCAACATTTGAGTGGCTTTGTGAAGTCTATAAAATGAGAGACCAAAGGTCCAGAGAAGCTATCACAACCTTGTAAGTGCCAGCAGAACTCTCAGCCTGCCAACTTGCCTTCTGTGGTTGCAGCGTTATTCTAGAATGGAAGAGATAGAGCGTAGGAAAGAGATGTATATACCTCATACTCAAGAGACCAGAGAGTTGAAGGCTTTCATCGATGAGTACTTGGTACATTCAAGGGACAGCAAAGAGTGGAAGAAACAGAGTAAGCAAGAGGAACTGACAGCTGAGGTCCCAGTGAGGTTACAAGTGGCTAGACCATGCCAGGCCATGTGACATGTATATACCAAATATAACCATTTACGGTTTTCCTGAAGTGAGATGGGCTGCTATGGAAGGGTTTTGAACAGATGCATGATGTGATCTGTTCTAAGATGAAAAGAGTCACTCTGGCTGCTGTGTTGAGAATGTGCTGGAAAGGGGTAAAAGCAGGAGAGCAGTGAGGAGGTTACTGCGATAACTTGGGTCAGTGATGATCTTGCTTGGTAGTGGTACAGAGGCTGAGAATGTCATGTGCAGGGCTTATTTTGCAGATGGAGCTAACATGGTTTGCTGAAGGATGTGGAGTGGGAGAGAGACTGGTCAAGGAGGACAACAAGGTTTGGGGAGTCACATGCTTCTGATAAGGCAGGTAGGAAGAAGACTGATCATTGGATGTGAGGACCCAGGTTGTGTGGTGAAGAAACCCTGAATGAAGAGGACTGAAGAGAAGATTGGAGGGGGAAGCTGCAGATGGTGAGTGTAGACAGATCTGGAGGAGCTTTTCTAGGTAAAAATGGGGTGGTACAAGATGTGGGCTTGAAAAAGTGACTAACGGTGACAGTTTCAGTAGCAGGACTTGTAGTAAACTTACTCCCCCTCACCCCACAGTTTGTTCATTGGTGATATTTTCTAAGTGTTCTGAATGATTCTGCATTATAAGTAGAAAAAATAAATAGTTGAAGTTAATACTAGGTCCTGAGAAATAATGATTTCCTGACTTAGAGGAGATAAGATATACAAAAAGGAAACTACATCAGAACTAAAAACAGAAAAAGAGGAGAAATAGAAGGAAGAAGCATAGCCCTTCTGTGAATCAAATCTATGCTAACATTTATGTAAATTAAAAATATATACTAGAAAACAGCATCTTTGTGTGTGTGTGTGAGAGAGAGAGAGAGAGAGAGAGACAGAGAGACAGAGAGAGAGGGAGAGAGAGAGAGAGAAGCATACAAAATAAACTGGAAGGATTCACATCCGTCAATGTAAGAAACATCCAAACCTGGTAGAGAATTTTTACAAGTTTATTTGAGTCAAACTGACAACAATTGCCAGGAAGCAAAATCTCAACAGACTGAGAAAATACTCCAGAGAATGGTAGTTTTGTACCTTATTTTATACATCAGAATCAAAGGCAAAGATGTAAGGGGGTTACATGAAATCCATCGGCGGTGTATTAGGGAGGCAGGAGAAAGCGAAGTGTGGAAATTTCTGTGATTAGATCAAAAATAAAATGGACAGGTTTATAGTTCTTTTACATTGGTGGGCACAGGATAGTGAACAATTAACATTTGCAGCACATAGAGATGGCATGCGGGAGAAAAAGATAACAATGGGGAGTTCTGTGGTCTCATGATCTGGTAGGAGATGGTGCCCCAAGGGGTCTGGAAAAATGGGATGACTCCGTCATTTTCAAGGTATATTATTATAGATATAAAAAGACAGTAGACAGGCTCAGTTAAGGTAAAGATTGACCTTTGTCAGAGAAGATACCATACCAGCCTCAGACATGACTACACCATGACTCGCCTTTAGTTGGGAAGTGCTAGTTTCAGACATCATGTGTGTACTTTCAGTCTCTGAGTTGGCAGGACCAGCCACACAGGCCTCCCCTGAGCTTGTCGGGTTTAGTGTGTGGCCTCTTCTCCACCCACACATCTAATTCACAATTGTGGCTACTTGGGGATACTGGGTAAAGGGTAATGAAGCAGAAAGGACCTTCAATTTTATTTCTATTTATTTTTGGTCAAAAATCAAAAACTTGGAGCAAATATGAAAAAGAAATGTTCAAAGTAATGATTTCTGGTGGTGAATACAATGTGTGTCATTTACCATTGTCTGTGCTTTTAATCCATGTCACCACACATACATCAGAGAACATACTGCTCCTGCCCACTACACTCCTATCCATTCCAGCTCCTTCCAACTCTTCCTGCCTTGGTTTTTGGTACAATTTACTTAGAACAAAATCGCATGGTGGCATCAAAATAATCCATTAAATTAAGATTTAAAAAACAGCTTTTTAGCATTATTCATTGTTCATTCATTCACTAAATATTAATTGTGTACCCACTGTAAACAAGCAAGATATTTCAGTTATAATTACACGGTAATGATCAGGAGAAACAACTTCTAACAATAAATGCTGCATTCTACTGAGAAGCTTAAAGTTGAGGACATAAAAGGGAGAGAAACAAGTATGAGTGAACTCACCAAAGATAGTGAATTCAGGCAACTCTGCATAGCATAAAGGATTTTGAAGGGATTATGACTTTTAATAAATCTTACATAGGTAGTAATTTACAGTATGTATTAACTGCTAAATCCAAATGCAAAGGGAAAAATTGTGTATACCTTGCTGATTTTTTTCAGGATTTCTTTCTTTCATTACAGAAGTAATTATTTTGTTTCACAGAGAGATCATAAAATCCTTTCTGGGTGACTGACAGCAGCAGCCTTTAAGCCTAATCAAAGGAAAAGGAACACCTGATTAGTGAAAATGTAGAAATGTTAATTTTGTCTTTTTCTCAAAACAAAAATTAGAAGCCTGTGAATTTCAACAAGACTAGGATGGAGGTGTATGTATCCCACCATCCCCAGAATTTCCAATCACCTTCACTGACCGCACTGAACAACAGAATTTTCCCAGAAGTAGGCAGACAAGGTTGTAGCTGGTGTTTTCAGAACAGCACGCAGGTCAGCCAACAAGAGGATTTTCTGAAATCACACCTACCTACAACCTTTACTAAGAGAGAAGAAAACCAAGGTAATAATAGACTTGCGAGGGGAAGCTACAGCCAGGACTGGGAGCCTATTCTTTCTCCAGATTTTGAATACATTTAAATTTCATCTTTCACAGGGTGATTATGTAACCCAATAGCCAAACTCTTAAGCACAATTTAAATCAGGTTCCTCACACCCATATCCATAGTCTCTCACTCACTCATGGCCCCACCCATCACTCTCATTTTATCTCCTGCCTCCTGCTCTCTCCTTTCTGAACAATTGTTTTCTCCATCAAGTATATAGTCACAGGCTACTTGTAAAGTACCCCTCTAAGGAGCTTTAGTGTATTTCACAAAGATGAAAAGTTAAAACCTAAGTGATCTACGATTAAGCTCAAAGAGTATTCTCAATGAAAAAATGCTTCCTACATCGCCTGGTATTTCCACCATCAAAGTTGGAGTTTAAGGCACAGTCGATCAGATGAATTCTCTGCAAGAAATTATAATTGGCTTTTCAATTCAAAATAATCTTTTTTAAAAAGCGTATTCTGGATCTCCTGGGAGACCATTACCTAGTCAAGTATTGCTGTGCAAATTCAGACCCAGTGTTTTTATTGGAACCCAGTAGTAGTACTTTCATTGTCTTGGGCAAATGGAAAAGGAATAGAGGCAAAATTAGCAAGTATCCAAATAGGTAAAAAGCCAAATGATGTCAGAGAATCCTCTATGTACAGAGTTAGAAAGGGAGAAGAAGGAGAAATTGAGTCATCATACAACGGATAGTACAAGCACGTTAAACTCAGAAGGATCTGAACCCCAACGGTCAGCATCTTGCTCAAATTTTCACAGCAATTCCATTTTCAGTGAAACCACATCATCTGTTGCATTAAATTAGTGTACTTAATTTGAATTTTATTCTCTTTATGGATTGCTTTTATTTAATTTGTAAATTTGTTTTAGTTTTATCTTTGTGTAAGAGCTACAAACAGGCATTTAGGCAGTTTAATGTTTATACATATTTACGTAAAAAATTAATAAACATAAGTCAACACAGGGGGAGTCTATAGAAGTTTAATCCTTTGAAAAGGAGTCTGTAATATAGCTCAGTTTTGAAAATTACTGGGTTAAAGAAGTATCTACACTGAATATTAGTTGCAGTAGGGTAAATAATGGCCACCCAAACATGTCCTCGTCCCAACCTGTAACAAGTGAATATGTGACCTGCAGCAAAAAGGGTATGATTAACTTAAGGATACTATCTTAGATTATCCAGGTGGGACTTATATAATCATTAAATTCCTTATAAGAGGAGATAACAGATCACAGTGGACAATTGGAGATGTGAGAACAGAAGCAGAAGTTTGGAGTGACACAAGGAAGAGGTCATAAGCCAAGGAACTCAGACAGCTTCTAGAAGCTAAAAAGGGAAGGAAACGGATTCTCTCCTGAAGCCTACAGAAGGAGCACAGCCCTGCCATCACCTTGATTTGGGATTTCTGAACTCCAGAACTCTGAAAATAAATCTGTATTTTTTCAAACCACTAAGTCTGTGGTAATTTGTTACAGCAGCAATAAGAAACTAATACACTGACCCATTTGTATAGAATTATCTTAAGACCAATGCATGTCATTGTATTTTCCAAGATGAAGATTCACTGCCCTTTGTAATCACCAGATAGGTACTCAAATTATGAGCAAAGCAAATCAGATTTCAATGGAGGAAGAAGATGAAAACATGGAAGTACAGATAAGTCCAGGTGGGATACCCCCTGGAAGGCCCTTTGTTGAGAATGGACCATGCACAAATACTGGATTTCTCATTAGTGAGTGGGGATTGGCAGGGAAAGAAAGATAGTTATGAGCCATAGAACAGTCATCCACAGGAGAAAGGCACTACACAGAGCAGAGCAGTACTAGAGACTGACTGCATGCCTGCCTTTGCAGTTTTGCTTAGGCATGACCCTTGCGTCTCTCTGAATCTTTAAATCTGCTCTCAAACTGTTATCCCAGCATTTCTTTCCAAGGGAAGTGAGGCTCCCCAAAGATCTGCTCTAGGAAAGAAAGCAGATTCTGACAGCACTGCAGTCAAGGCATATTGAAGCGCCCCCCCACTCCACTAAAGCTGACCCAGGCTATAAGGCAGGTCCAAGGGCATGGAGACCAATGCAGGAAGCCCTTCTCTTCCTGGTCCTGACTGACAGATTGAGGAAACAAATCAGTTCAAGGGCCAAACACAGCCTGGAATAATTATGAAGAAAGCAGTAGAAACTGAATACCAAATACCACTATTATGGTATTTTTATCCCCTAAGTAGAAGCAATTATTCCCTAAGGGTACTTGATGATACAAGCAAAAACTGAACAAGACGTCATAGTGGCTGGCAGGAGGACAACAGCAGCAGAGGATTTATTAAGTATAGACTACATGGTGCCTAGTAAGAACTAATAGTTATCTTGCTGTCCTTGAATTCACTTGTGCACATTCCTGTCATTTTCTCTGCTTCACGGTCTCTTCTTGAGGCCCACTACTCTGGAAAGCAGGATTAAATTGTTTTCAATTTTCAGTCCCCTAATTCTCTTAGGTTTAATCTCTTCCCAAGCACAGTTGGTCCAGGGCACACTAGTTTACTTTGCAGGGAAGTGCATCACCGCTATTGGTGTGAATAAAAATAGAGTCAACGGTGTTCTGTGTGGTCCCTCAGTACGCTCTCATTGCATCTAACATTGATATGTGAACAAGGACTCATTACGGGGCTTGGAAGTGCCATTTTATTAGGGCTATCACTTAATAATCTAAGAATAATTTATTACCTAAAAGATAAAGATTCTAGTTCTGTTCTAGAGCTTAAAGTCATCTCATATCAGCAGCCTATTTAAGTAATGGAAAATTTAGTGATCCTATCACTATCTTCTCACAACATAGAACATTCAGAATACAAATGTGGCATAGGGAATCCTGAATCCATTCTAAAGATGCTTTTTACCCTTTAAAATATTATCTTATTGTTTAAAAAGTATTTAAAGTGATTGATAATTACTATCACTTTTACCACAATTTATTTTCTTATTTCAAAAGCAAATTCCTTAAATTTACTTACCTTGGAATTTTTGATAAATTTAAATTCAACTAGAGTAGTCTTTGTATCATATCTATGAAGGAAAAGGTTGTGAAGATCACAATAGTAGAAGCTGTATAATACTTAGGAAAAATAATTTTCCTTTAGAGTGTTGGCATTCATTTGGATGATACTAATTACAATATTTCTCATCACTTGAAGAAATAAATCTAATCTCATAAAAGCATAGAACATTCAAATTGAAAGGTACCTACAGTTATTTGCTTCAGTCATTTAGACATGAATAAGTCTTCTCCGCAATAATTCCAACTAATGATTGCCCAGACCTCCCCTGGACACCTCCGCACACATGGAATGCACTCTGATCTTTGGCCGTTCATTTTTCCTCATTCTGCAATGTCTACCTTAATGTCCCTTCCTCTCACCCTTGAGTTGCACCTCCGCCCTCTGCAGCATACACAATAACTTTTCTCCTAAGTCAGGACTCCCCAAGTTACCTCTCTTGACCCTTGCACATGCAGTATGCTTTTGAACCTCTTACCATCCTTGGACTCTGGGTCGCTACATTTGTTACCATTTCTCTTGTCATCTGGCATTCACAACCCAACCTGGTATTCCAGCCAAGGTTTATCCTTCTACTTGGAGCACTTGGTTGAGCACCAAAATTTCTGTAAAAAGAGTTACAGTTACATTCATTAGATATGTCCTGTAAATCACACTTGCCATTGAGAATGGCCTGCCTTCCAATAAGCCCAAAATTTGAAATTTTTTTCTCTACTGTTCCTCTTTTCAAGTCATCCTGAGTTGTAAAAGTCAAAACAAAACAAAACTAAGGCTGCCTAAGAATCACCCCCAGGAATACAGAAATAAAAAGCCAAATACGATCAAGTGTACTGTTGCTCAGTGCAAAAGCTGCTAAAAACCAAACTGGAAAAAGAAACTGGAAAAGCAAACTCAAAAAGTCCCTGAACTTTATCAAGCTCCTTTTATGAACTTCCCCATCTGAGGGGAAATCAAATTAGAGTCATCCCTGTAATTGAAGTACAGAAAAAAATATTTTATTATTCCCTACTTTCGAATCAAGGCCCTAAATTAACTAGTAGAATACTTTCTAGGCCAGGTTTCATAACTATTTAATAATCTTTTTCTTAATGCTCAGGACTTACTAGGTAAAACAGTGAATTTTGAAAGTGGAATGGGACAAGAGAGAGGGAAGGGGTAACAAACAAAGTATTGGGGAGAGGCAGAGTCAGCTTGCCACCCTGCTGGTAAACCCAGCAGGGACATCCAAACTCATTATGGGAGCCATGAGGAATGTTTGGTGGGTACCTTGGCTTCCATGTGAGCAGTCCACCACTGCTATCACTCTACGTTTTTATAATGAAACAAAAGACAATTACCCCTTTAGCGGTTGAGTTTCACACCTTCTCATTTGGGTTCTTAGTTTGGCCATCAACCAGGACTAATTGAAAAAACTCACAAAGATTTCAATTACTGTTAATGTGGCCTAAGTGTTTCCACTGTCACAGTCTAGGACTTCAACTTTTTAATAAGTTTCCGGTAATTATTACAAGTTTTTGGTCTAATTCCAGCTGAGGATTTAATGGACTCATTCTTACAAGATATAGGATACTGTCCCAATAGATGTTCATTTGGAAATGGGCCACTTGCAATTTGGAGTGTGCAGAGCTGTGCAAGATTAAAAGCACTGGCAGCATAATTTCCACCGCATGTCCCAGGCTCTGTGGATTTGTAGCTCATCCAGCCTGTCCATCTGGGGAGCAAACAGCATGTACTCCTTGATGAGAAATTCTGGCCAACCGACCAGCTGTGAAAAAAATAGATTACTCTTGTCATTTTATTTCTCCTAGGTAATTTGCTGGGAGTAAAAATATAATTTCTTAGAAGGTGTGTAGTTAAAAGCAAATCCTAAGGATGCATCTAATTTATACTTAAAACTTCGCTACGCTTTTATTTGTTAAATTTAATTTTCAACAGTGTCCTGGCTATTAAAACATTTCCTAATTCACAGAAGAGAGAAAGGTTGGTTTCTGGTGTTTGTGTACTAAACAGCATAGGAAGAGGGGTGTGGAGGAGAAAGAATACAGGCGAAGGGCTGTATGGGCTGGCTAGACCGAGCACAGAGAAATGTACTGCTCTTCCTACAGGTAAAGGAGCCATTAGGGTGGAATTAAATAACTGTTGGAAAAATAGATCTCCCATTGACCCCAGGAAGCTAAGATGGTAAATGCTTCTTTTTAAGCCTCTGACATATAACTTTATTCTTGTAAGAAGTCAGATCTTTACTAGATAGATAATCAGGGTATTTCTAAGCCAATTGAGCTGAAGAACTGAGAGAGGGATTTATACCACAGTGTGGACTGTGATGTGATAGGTAACATCAGAAGTGTAACATGGTCACCATGCTGTGTGTTTTCAGCCAGTCAGAGTGAATAGAAAGTTATGTACCAAGTAAAACTAAACTGTGTAGTTTGTACCCAGTAGAGAATTAATGGTATCATTGGAAATTAAAGAATTTGCAATAATACTTCTGCACAGTGAGTTACAAAATATGTAGAATAAATGAGTGTTTTATAGTAACTTGCTCTTTGTAATATAAGCATTATAGTACTATTTCATAAAAGCATAATTGACCCTGAAATTATTAATTAAAAAATACTAAATCCAAACAGGTGTTAGCAGTTTAAAAACTTAATATATTAAGGTTATATATTATTTTATTTATTTTGACATTAATTACAGTTGACTATACATTAGCATATATGTATATATATACACACAGTCACATATGACAATGAATTTTATCCAGATTTTTTGTATAATTATATAATGAAGGGATTCCAACAACTCAATAAAACAAAGCCAAATAAACCAATAAAAACAATAAACAAAGATTTGAACAGAACCTCCACAGAAGAAGATATACTGATAGGTAATTATCACACCAGGAGGAGCTCAACATTATGAGTTATCAAGGCAATGCAAATTAAAACTATAATGGGATACCACTCCACACCCATTATACTGACTAAAATTTAAAAGCCTGATAGTATCAAATGTTGATGAAAATATGAAACAACAAGAACTCTCCAACATTGCTCATTGGGTTACAAAATAATTCAGTTCTTTGGGAAACACTTTGGCGCTTCCTTTGGAAGTTTAACATGCCCTAACTATATGAACCAGACATTCTACTCCTCGATATTTATCCAAGAAAAATGAAAACAGATGTCCACATAAAGAAGTGTATATGGATCTTCCTGAAAGCTTTATTTATAAAAGTCAAAAACCAAAACCAACCCAAATGTCTATCACTGTGCAAATGGCAAATTAATTTGAGGTATAATCATATAATAGAATATTATTCAACAACAAACAAGGAAAACATCACTGATGCACACTACAACACGGGTGAATCTCAAAAACATGCTGAGCAAAAAGAGGTAAACACCAAAGGTTGCTATACAATTTTATTTACATGAAACTCTAGAAAAGACAAATCTAATCTAATTACTGTGGTGACAGATAAGAGATCAGCGGTTGCCTAGAACCAGAGACGAAAGCTGGGTATTGACTAAGAAGGCACAAGGGAACTTCTGAGTAACAAAAATTTTCTGTATCTTGATAACGATAACATTTATACGGTATATAAATAAGTCAAAACTCATCAGTGTTCATTTCATTATGTATAGAAATATATACATCTATAAAAATGATTAAATAAAATTCTTTTTAAAATCTCCAATGGCTTTCCAGTTCACTTAGAGTAAGTCTTTTAAATGATTATCAAACTTCTCTCTGGTTTCATTGTCTTCCTCTTACCTCCTTCTATACCAAATCCACCACATTAGCCTTCTCACACATGCGAGACACATTAAAACGTTATGCAACGGCCATGCTTTCTGCCTAGAAAACCATGCTCTCAGACACCCACTGGGCTCACTTCCTCATCTCCTGCAATTCGTTCCTCAAATGTCTCTTTCTCAGTGGGACCCACTTTGTCCACCTTATTTAATATTATAGCCTCCCTAACATTGCTCAAAACCTTACTTTGTTTTATTTTCCTGCACACTTTTTATCATCTTCAAATATACTTAATATTTTATTGATTTATTATATTTACTATCTTTAACCTCCACTACAATATAAATTTCATGAGTTTGTAATTTCATTTTTTGTTCATTTTTAAATCTCTAGCATATTTGCACATATAAGGCATTTAGCATATGTTTGCTGAACAAATAATATGTAAATGTATGAAAAGAATAAAATCAACTATATAATCATAATACTAAATATGACAGAGCTGAATTCTTATATTAAAAACAACTGTCACATCAGGGTATAAAACAAAACCCAACTACATTCACTCAACTAAAATAAAACAATCAACCCTGACCCATATGGCTCGGTTAGTTGGGCATCATCCCACAAGATGAAAGGTCTCCAGTTCCAATCCCAGTCAGCACACATGCTTGGGTTGTGGGTTTGGTCCCTGGTGGGGGTGTTTACCAGAGTCAACAGGTCAATGTTTCTCTTTCACATCGGTGTTTTTTTCCCTCCCTTCTCTTCTCTCAAAAAATAAATAAATAAATAAATAAATAAATAAATAAATATCAAGGTTGAAAGTCACTTTATATCAAACCAATGCAAACAAACAAAAGAAAAAGCAGCAGCAATATTAATATTAATAAAGAAACTAACTATAGAGGACAAAATGTGGTTATTAAAAGTATAATTTATTAAAAGTATAATTTATGAAGAGTCTCTTATGAAGAGACTCTAACAGTTATAATCCTTTAAAATCAAAAATAGAAAGCATCCATAATAAAAAGCAAAAATGAAATAATTGAAGCAGAGTTTGATAAAAAAGAATAATGGTGGAAAATGTGAGAGCTGAATAGGCCTGATAAACAAAAATTAAACATGCACATAAGGAAACTGAATGAAACAATAAATAGACATTATTGTGTATGTATTTCTCAATAAAACATTGTCATTTTACAAAAAATGTAAACTCCATGAAGTAAAGTATATGTCTGTAGTATTTGCTGCTATATCACCAGCACCTAGAAGAGTTCAATAAATGTATTGAATTTTTGCTTTTATAAAATTTGACTCTGTACATACATGATTAATAAAATCTTTTTAAAAATATTTTTAACAGATGTTTTAAAGCTAGATCTTGTGCAAGCCACCCTCTCTGACAAAAATCCAGTAACAATGAAAATACATTATGGAGGAGAGATTAGTCATATTCATTATTTGGAAATTAAGACGTATATACCTAAATAACCCTTGGGTCAAATAAGAAATCAAAAGTTAGATTAGAAATTATCTAGAAATTAATGAAAAGGAGAGCACTTTAATAACCAAAATCCATGGGACACTGCAATATGCCTTCTTTTGAAACTATAAGTCCTGTTAAACAAAATATAAATTATCAACACTACCCCAAAATGAGGTAGAAATTTAAATTAATTATTGTAAAAAAGATTTAAGTTAGAATTAAAAAAAACCACCTAACTACACAGAAGTTTATTCCAGTGTGACATAAACCATTACAGGTCACAGCATAAAAATATTTAATATTTAATTTCTCAAAAGAATATTTCCTCAACTCACACTATAAAGTAACTGAGCACAATTCTAGATAAAAAACTATAAACCAATATAATTCATAAGTAAAGATAAATAATTTGAAAGAGCATATTCCAACTGAATCCAGCAATAAACCAAAGAATAATAATATCATGTGATCAATTACAGTATATTCTAGGGATGTAGGTATAACTTAATATCAATAAATGTATAATTATTATTCATTAATCATTAAATTAAAGGTGAAAAGACACATGATCATATTGGTCTCAGATAAAATTAAGCAGCTACTAATAACATATTTAAATTAAAAAATAGAAGAGATGCCAATGACTTAAATATAATAAAGATTATTTACCAATGACTGAAAAATATTATCCTAGATTATGAAATACTAAATCCACTTTAATCAAAATAAGTAGCTAGACTAGGGTACATCTTATCATCTTTAGTACTTAATCACAACTTGGCAGTTTAAGAAAATATAATACCACAATAAGTTAAAATAATAGGTAAAATATTGAGAAAAAATATCTGTTTTGTTGGCTATAGAATTACTGACTTGTAAACTATTACTAAAATTAATGAAAGAATTTAGCAAAAAGATCAGTACTATATAAATATACAGAAATCAATATCTCTTTGAATCAATGGAAAGAAGTGTGATATTCTAGATTGGGAAGACTTAAACATCACCAAAAGACTCCAAAAATTAATATATAAATTTAAACGAAATGCAACTGAGGTGAGAGGCTTTTAAGAATTATATCTACTTTAAGATAAGTTTAATTTTTTAATGTATTCTTGTATTACTATTTATTAATATTGTATTTATATGTAATCTTTATTGTATTTGTTCCATTACCATTTAGTCCCTTCATACCCCGTAACCCCAGCAATCACCACACTGTTGTCCATGTCCGTGAGTCCTTTTTCCTTTCTGCTCACTCCCTCCACTTCCTAACTTCCCCCTTCCACTAGCTGTCATCTGCTCTCCATCTATGAGTCTGTCTCTGTTTTGCTTTTTATTTAGTTTGTTCATTAGATTTCACATATGAGTGAAATCATATGATATTTGTCTTTCTCTGACTGGCTTATTTCACTTAGCATAATGTTCTCCAAGTCCATTCAAATTGTTGCAAAGGGTAAAATTTTTTTCTTTTTTACAGCCAAGTAGATTTCCAATGTGGAAATGTACCATAGTTGTTTTATCCACTCATCTATTGATGGACACTTGGGCTGCTTCCACACCTTGGTGATTGTATAACACTGCAATGAAAGGGGAGTGTTTATGTTCTTTCAGATTAGTGTTTTGTGTTCCTTCAGATATATTCCCAGAAGTGGGATTGCTGATTCAAAAGGCAGATCCATTTTTAATTTTTTGAGGTATCTCCATCCTGCTTTCCACAGTGGCTGCACCAGTCTGCATTCCCACCAACAGTGCAAAAGGGTTTCCCTTTCTCCACATCCTCACCAGTACTTATTGTTTGTTGATTTATTGATGATAGCCATTCTGACAGGTATAAGATGATATCTCTTTGTGGTTTTGATTTACATTACTCTGATGATTAGTGACATGGAGTATCTTTTCATATGTCTATTGACCATCTGTATGTCCTCTTTTAAGAAGTGTTATACAGGGAGTTCTGGCCAAGATGGAGGCATAGGCAGTCACACTGTGCTTCCTCGCGCAACCAAGACTGAAGACAACAAAGATTGAGAAACAATTAACAACCAGAACAGAGAGAAATTAATTGAACAGAAGTCGGGCTCCAGTACATCCAGACCGGTAAGGAGCGGCGGAGTCGGGAGGCCTGCGAAGTGGGGTCGAGGGGTCCCGGCGGGAAGAGGCGCTGGCTGGCAAGCGCGGGCACGCAGGGCGCAGATGGCAGCAGACGGACCGGTGGCGGACGCTGGGCGCGGAAGCGCAGAGGTGACTAGCAGACCCAGTGAGGGGCGCAGGGCAGCTGGCTGTCCGCAGCCACACGTTTGCGCACAAACTAAGTGAAAACGGGCAGCTCCGCTGCATTTCAAAGCTTAAGAGCCCCGTCTGGGAACTGAGGCCGGGAGACTCTCCCAGCCTCACAGGAGACTTCTCGGGAAGCCCACAGAGTCCGAGAAAGTACACAAGCCCACCGCCCGGGAGCCAGCACAGCAAGGGCCCAGTTTGCTTGTGGGAGGCAGTGGAGGGAACGGAAGTCCTAGAGAGAGCAGACCAGGCGCCATTGTTCCCTCTCAGACCCCGCCCCCACATAAAACGTCACAACCCAGCGACTGGGGTGCCCCGCCCCATGAACACCTAAGGCTCCGCCGCCCTTACCAAACAGCCGCAACCAAACCAAAGGAAAATTAAAAAGATGGCTCAAACAGATATGAAAGCCCCAGAACCAATTTGTTTAAGTGACCAAGAAATTGCCGAATTACCAGATGCACAATTCAAAGCACTGTTGATCAGGAAGCTCACAGAATTGGTTGACTTTGGACATAAATTAGATGAACAAATGCAGGCTACGATAAGAGAAATGAAGGAAAACGCACAGGGAACCAATAGTGAGGGGAAGAAAACTGGGACTCAAATCAATGGAGTGGACCAGAAGGAAGAAAGGAACAACCAAACAGAAAAGAATGAAGAAA